>JASJUZ010000130.1:0-116473 GCA_037159825.1 Tupiocoris notatus | reverse complement strand
CTTGATTGTGGGCCCGAACGGAAAGTCTTGGTGGCAAAGGGCCTAGTGCACATTGGAAAAGAGATCCCGGTGCGCCTCATGAACATCAACGACTACCCAGTTACCATCAAGAAGGGGAGCTGCCTGGGATATTGCTCCTCTGTGTCTTCAGTAGTTCGACCGACTGAACATGTGACTGCTTCACCACCGCGACACTCGAAGAAATTTGAAGACTTCGTTCATCAAGTGTGTCTGAACGTTACCCCTGATACGCGACGCAAGGAAGTAAGCGACTTGCTTCACCGCTATCAAGACGTCTTTGAGGAGGGAGGCGGCCCAAAAGGAAGAACGAACCTCGTCCAACACCGGATCGACACTGGCGACTCAAGACCCATTCGCCAGACGCCTAGGAGACTGCCCTTAGCGAAACGGGAAGAAGCCGAGCAGATGATCCGTGATATGGCTCAGGAAGGAGTCATTGAACCGTCGAACAGCCCTTGGGTTTCACCAGTGGTTCTGGTGAAGAAGAAGGATGGATCTACTCGCTTCTGCGTCGATTATCGTCAGCTGAACAACGTGACAAGGAAGGACAGCTACCCTCTCCCCCGGATTGACGACACGCTCGACACGCTGGTCGGGTGTAACATCTTCTCGACTTTGGATCTGAAGAGTGGCTACTGGCAGGTGGGACTTCACCCTGAAGATAAAGATAAGACAGCATTTTCCATTGGTTCTGGTTTGTGGCAATTCAACGTGATGCCATTCGGATTATGCAACGCTCCGGCCACGTTTGAGAGATTAATGGAGAACGTTCTGCGAGGACTGTCTTGGGAAACCTGCCTGGTCTACTTGGACGACATCATCGTCTTGGGGAAATCGTTCGCCGACCATCTCAAGAATCTGGAAGAAGTGTTTCTACGCCTGCGAGCAGCCAATCTTAAGCTCAACTCCAAGAAGTGTAATCTACTCCAGAAGAAGGTCAACTTTCTTGGACACGTCGTATCCGGAGAAGGCATCTCCGTGGATCCAGAGAAAATAAGCGCTGTCAAAGACTGGCCAAGGCCGAAGGACAAAAGCGAGGTTAGGAGTTTTCTGGGACTCTGCACCTACTACCGCCGCTTCGTCCCAGGATTTGCTGACATCGCCAAGCCACTCACCAAGCTGACAGAGGAAGGACGAAGTTTCGACTGGGACCCGTCTTGCCAGGATTCGTTTGAGAATCTGAAGAAGGCCCTAATTGCTGCTCCTGTACTGGGATATCCTCGGCCAGAGGGGAAATTCATCCTTGACACAGACGCTAGTAACATTGGCATCGGTAGCGTCCTATCCCAGCTCCAGGATGGTCAGGAAAGAGTGATTGGGTACTATAGTAAGGTTCTATCTAAGCCGGAGCGCAACTACTGTGTGACACGCAGGGAACTTCTAGCCGTGGTCAAGTCAGTGGAGCACTTCCACAAGTACCTGTATGGAAGAAATTTTCTTCTGAGGACAGACCACTCTGCGCTGCTGTGGTTGCTGAAGTTCAAGAATCCCGAAGGGCAAGTTGCAAGATGGATAGAACGACTTCAAGAATACGACTTCACCTCGGAACATCGTGCCGGATCGAGCCACAGAAACGCCGACGCGCTGTCAAGAAGACCCTGCCCAGACGAGTGTAGGCATTGCAGCCGGCTGGAGGAGAAAACTGCAACTGCTTGCCGAGTTACGACAACCGACGACAACTGGAAATGCGACGAGATCTCCAAGGATCAAGAAGAAGACCCGGATCTGAAAATACTGCTGAAATGGAAGAGAGAGGGAAGTAGACCTAGCTGGGCGGAAGTTGCGCCTCTCTCTCGTAGCTTGAAGTCTTATTGGGCTCAGTGGGATTCCTTGCGCCTGGACGGAAACCTTCTCAAGAGAGTCTTGGAGAGTGAAGATGGCTCATCGAGCAGACTTCAGATCGTGGTCCCCACCAAGAGGATACCAGAGATACTCGGCCTACTACACGACGGAACTTCTGGCGGGCACCTGGGGGTTCGCAAGACTCTGGAAAAGGTTCGGGAGAGATTCTATTGGATCAACTGCAAGGAAGATGTCAAGGACTGGTGCAGGAAATGCGTTGTGTGCGCCACGGCCAATGGACCTCATCGCCGAAGGAAGGCTCCCATGAAGCAGTACAATGTTGGAAGTCCGTTTGAGCGGATTGCAATCGACGTCGCGGGACCATTTCCGAGTACCAACGACGGTAATAAATACATCCTGGTCGCCATGGACTATTTCAGTAAATGGGTTGAGGCTTATGCTCTACCCAACCAGGAAGCAACAACGGTGGCAGATGTACTAGTCAAGGAGCTTGTGTGCCGCTTTGGAGTACCCCATGAGCTTCACTCCGACCAGGGACGAAACTTCGAGTCAGCGGTATTCCAGAACATGTGTGAGATGCTGGGAATCAGGAAGACAAGGACAACTGCACTACACCCACAGTCGGACGGCATGGTGGAGAGGATGAACCGAACCATCGGGAAGCACTTGTCGAAGGTAGTCTCCGACCATCAACGAGACTGGGACCAGCATCTCCCCTTATTCCTGCTGGCTTATCGCTCGGCCATTCATGAGACTACTGGACTAAGCCCAGCGAATGTGCTGTTTGGACGAGAATTAAGACTGCCGTGCGATCTGAAATTTGGCCTCCGACCCAACGAAGACGTAGTTGGAGATGACTACCTACCCAACCTCCGGAGAAGACTGGACGCCATGCACGATCGAGTCCGTTCAGCTATTCAGGACGCAAGCGACAGGATGAAAGACCGCTACGACATCAACGCTGAAGATGGAGGATACCAGGAAGGAGACCTAGTCTGGCTATTCGACCCTAAGAGACGACGAGGACTATCACCGAAGTTGCAGCGCTCATGGGATGGGCCGTACGTGGTGATGAAGAGGATCAACGACGTCGTCTACCGCATCAGGAGAAAACCAAGCGGAAAGCCAAGGGTGGTGCACTTCAACCGGCTTACACCGTACCTGGGAGACTCCGCTAACCAGGAAGTTCGTGTCTGCAGGATACCCAGTGAAGACCAGCCATTTGAAGAGTTCATGCGGCAACAGGAGTTCAGACGCAAGGTCCGTCATGGAGTCACGACTGAGGCGAGGCTGGACCTGTTTGACTCGCCCTCGGAAGGCGCACTGGCCATCTGCGCTGCTCAGGACATCGCGTCATCAGGAGGACTATGCCAGGTTGCTCGGAAGAAGCTAGGCTTGCCTTTGGCTGAAAAAGGCCAGCAGGGAACTGCTGGAGAGACTGTGCATTGCGAGCAGAACAACCGGCATCTGTTCTACTTGGTGACGAAGACTCGCCCCGATGAGAAGTGCAGCTACCGGACCCTGTGGAACTGCCTTATCAGCCTACGGGACCATCTACTTCGGCTCGACATTACCAAGCTCAATGTGCCTAAGCTGGGCTGCGGGCTGGACGGATTGAACTGGCGAGTGGTACGGAATATGCTCGAGGAGCTCTTCCAGCACACCGGCATCATGATCACCGTCTGCTGCTTCAACCCTTGGACCAAGGAAGGACTCCAAAAGACAGTCGACTGCTTCTTCTTCAACCAGGGCAGATGCACGAAGGGGTTCAGCTGTCCCTACCGCCACAAAGGTCAAGAGGATGCTGTTCCGGGACGGAACAGTCTTAAGGAGGGGGCAGTGTAACGAGCAAGGGACCGCCGGCTTTCTGAGAAGCGCAGCGCGAGAAGGTTCTAGAAGCGACCGGGAGGGCTCGATTGGGCTCGACCGCGAGGGCTCGACTAGGCTCGGCCGGTCGGGTCCGACTGGTCTCGCCGCTTCTAGACCGACCGCCCGCCCCTATATAAGCCGGCAAGCGAGAACCGCGAGTCAGTTATTCCGATATCAGTTTTCTACCGCGTTCCGATTTCCGTGTTCTGAGTTAACTTCGGTTGTCTCGGCGCTCGACCAGTGTTAAATCGCGTTATAAATCGTGTGATAAATCGTGTTATAAATCGACTGTGCGTGTGATAAATTAACTGTGCGCGTTATAAATTAAGTGTTTAGTGTTGAGTGTGTTATTAATAAATTAGGAATCTGTTCTTAAAGTGCGTTTCAATTTCCAAGTCTGACCCATACGAATCCGCGTAGTGTAAAAACGTAACAATATCATTTTCATGCTCGCGAGTAACTTGGAAGCGTTTTAGCCAGGCGTAAACGTGCCTTCCTTAAACGGGATGCCTTAACAAGGCCAAAAATACGAAAATTGTGCAGGGAATGTAGTTGCTGAGATTGTAATAATATCACGTCACTGGCGTTTCATGACTACAAAATCTCATTTTCCTCTTTGAAATCGCGCCGCTTTTTCTTTCTTTTTTGGAAGAAGACGCTGATGCGATCCTTCGGAAGAATTAGCGCAACGGGAAAAATAAAAAAACATGATTTGTATCGCTTTTACTAACAGGATATCAACTTCATCCAGTTTTCAGGGATGCGATATACGTAGGAGTACTTAGTACGGTATAGTTTCTGCAGTAATCAATTTCAGCATTATTGAGCTGTCTCGGCGGAATACAGAATCAAGGGAATCCATGTGAAATTCTGAAAAAATAATATATTTTCGCCAGATTTTCAAATGAACTTGGATAACTGGAAAGTGGAATTAGCAATCTCTTTTAGGGACTTATTTGAAAGGTACAACGTACACGAATGTTGTATCGTGGGAACATGCAGGGTAACAATTAATTTAGAGTGGATTGAATTGCTCACAAAATTATTGTTAATCTACCATTTATTACAGTCCAATATATTTCGAGTTTTTTTTTTCTTTTTTTCATTATGGAACTTACATATTTACAATAATCAAAAATACCGCGTCACGTCCCCTACCAGAACTTTTATGATGTCAATATAAGAGGTAAATTACATTAAAATTTTTTTATACCAAAAATCAATTGTGAACCAACGGTGGTTCCGTTCTTTAGCCAGATTGCTGCTCCAATGTTATGATAATTCTTGGTTGACTACATTTTCAAAACAAGGACATGAATTGGTATTTATTTTATTTTATTTTCTAACGCTGAATCGAAAGAGATTTATTTGATGGCTTTCGAGTCATCGCTCTTGAGTACAGGATGCTTCTTAATTATTACAAAAGGCTTGGCAATGCACCGCAAGAACAGATGTTAACCAATTTGCATTATTGAACTACCCAATAGGTTGCATTTGTTTCCGCATGAGTAGGTAAAGTGAATTTCTGAAAGGGCGGATATTTCTGCATTATGAACGGGTCGCGAGTAGGAATTGCCAAGTTTTACTGTCCGTATAGCTGTGGGTGGGCTCGGTTCGACCTCAAACGTACCTTAGTTCCTGTTCTATTTGTGTGCTTTGGCCGCCCTCAACCTTCCGTCCGGCCAAGGGCTAAACCAACTCTCTCATCTGTTCGTAGGACACACGTGAGTTGATAACTCATTACGTAGGAAAAATATGTCACACCAAGACATCTACGCTTCACACACACCAAGGAGATCATCACACCAAGCCGCACCGATTCATATAGATATTACAATCAACCAGGTTCCCGAGAAAACGTCGGCTTCCGTCCGCGTCGATACATCCAGCAGCTGCGGTATTAATGAGACAGCAGGTGCTGATATAAACTAATGTATAACAGGAGGAAATGCAAGAGCGGTTAAACCTCAATATCATATCTACAAACGGTAACACTGAACTAATTTATGATTTATTCCTGGGAGGTTGACAGCATTCCGACGTGTCGCTGTAACACTCAATTCAAGACCGAATTGACGCGCCTACTTTTCTTCTAGTTCAACTTAGTATTGTTTGAAATTATGATTCATTCATTTACGTAAACTTACAAAGCTATTGTACTCCAGGCCAGTGTGGCGCGGTTAAAAGAAACGAATACTCCCATCAATAATAAAAATAATAAGTACTCCGCTCAATAATAACAACTGCTCCGAGGAGAATCACTTAAAGAAAACGACTGTGACTGTATGTTGACATGAAATGAAAAGAAATTTCAGAAAAAAATTGAATCTTCGGGCGTAAGTTTTTGCGTTATCACAAACGTAATCGTTTCTTGGACATTCTTGGATTAAGCGCAATGCTCCCGCTAACGAGGAAGTCGAGTAAACACAGTTCATGTTCAACCGGTAGATATTGTCATTAGAACGTTAGCGTGAGTGAACCTTATTTGGCAACTTCCTGTGCCGACATTGCAACATCAACTGTTATGCACTGCTCCGATTTTTCAACACCTCAGGCTACGCCGGCGAAAGGTTCACCCTCTCTTCAAAGGTCAATACTCTGTTAAGCAAGATTGTATTCCACTTCTGTACCTTTCAGTCCATATGGAAGTAATCATCCTTGTATTGTTGAAAATAGTGTACGATTGGACCAAAAAGTGTATGAGTCGGACTGACTCGATTGCGAACATAAGTTATGAAATTTGCAACTTACAGTATTCTCAAGTTGGACATTCCCTCGAAGTCATTTTCATATATGACTGTCAGGTTGTTTCCTTGGAGGTCCCTGAAAAAAAGGAAACACAATAAATAAGTTACGAATTGGATGGTTAGATTTCTATAGAGATTCTTACAGATCGTGCTTGGGAGAACGAGCTGAAGAGATTATCATTAAAAGAATATTTTGGCTATTCGTAGGTGATCTCTTTTTCAAAATATGATGATGTGTGTTGAATCTCGTGAAATATACCAAACAGCAGCGTGGTCACGGATTATTTTGGGCTTTGATAGTTCTCATGTTTTTGCAGCTTTCGTGTGGACTTTTCGGGATTTTCTAAAATTTGGCATGAGTGTATAGCTCGAGAATGTTTGAAGCTTTGAAAATCGTTCAATACTCGTTTCCACCAAACAACAGATTGTTAACTGTAAGAGAAAACTCCGCAGCAACTCAGAAATATAAGTGACGAAGAGATAGTTATATATTTCCACTAATTTTATATTGTTTTATATTTTATATTGTTTTTATATATTATATTGTTTACAACATGCATTGTTGTTGACATTAGCAACTATAGTAATTTAAACTATTTTTATTATTCTAAACTATCTAATTTAAATTTAAATCGTTTTCCTAACGACTCAACTTGAGAGAGAGTTTTTATGAGCATTCCATCGAGCATAGAACGATTTTTATAGCACCGTAAATTCTCGAGTTACCTATACCATCAGGGAACATTTTTAAAAATCTCGATAATTACACACAAAAGCTGTGATAGCTCGAGGACCACCACTGAACCTATCGACTCCGTTAAAGTTCAATTCAATTTCCGAATTCAACTTCTCATTCAGCATGAACAAGGGAGAAAATTTTTGATTCCTGGTCGGTGTGAAAAAAATACCAATGAAGGTTTGAGTCGACGTTTAGCCACAGAGCCGATTGATTCGTTACTACGGCTACCGACTTGATCATCAATCCAGCAATAAGGGAAAAAATCGGTTTGCTTTTTTAACCGACTTTGAAAGGAGGAGGTTACTCTTGTTCACTTGCGGGTTCTCGAAAAAAATAATGGAACAAAACCAATTCCGCTAAGGGTGTGCTCATGCTACGATTGGATCGAATGTTGATTTTTTTTGCTGGATGCTGAGTAAATCGGTCAGAATGACGGATAGTTCACGTACTCAAGAGCACGGATCGCAGAGGAAGTTTCAGCGCGTTTTGGTGAAAGTGTAGTTTCATAACCTGGAAATGTTTTTTTATTTTTTTTTTATTATTATTTTTTTAACATTGAACTGAACCGTTCATTTAACTAGGTACCTTCTTATGAGCAGTCGTTGTGGATTGAAACTTTCCCCAACCACTTTGTCGACATTATCTCCTGAAAGCGAGTTGCCACTAGACGGAGAATCTCAGTAAGTCGCAGCTGGGAATACGAAAGCTATAAAAGGCGAGGGGTGTTGGTTTCTCTTTCCAATATGCTGATTTCAGATCCGATATGTTGAGAGCAGCAGTTTTCCGATATAGGGAAGGTTCCCGATTTTAAGTAGCCACGACTCTATGTGGCACGACGAGGAGAATCGCTTGTCAATATAAATAACTACAATAACTCGAGAACCGTTAGAGCTATAAGCTCATTCTGGCACAATTCGGCGTTGAAAAAAACGCTGCAAATGATAGTACAGTGGTTTATTTTCCCTTTGCTCCAATAATGATTTAAGAAGACTATCCATTTGTGATAGTAATTATTCCGAAAATTTGTGAACATTCCCACCGAAAATCAGATTGGTAACTATAGCGGAAAACTCCATTGCATCCATTGAGATTTTAATCATTTTTGTTTTCTTAATTTTCAAATTAAACGCTAAATTTTTTGCCAAACGGTACAGCTGGAGAGAGTGTTTGACGAGCACTCCAACGAGTATAGACCGATTTTTATAGCTCCAAGAGCTCTCGAGTTATGCCAAATTTCTGAAAAGTTCTCAAACTCACCACAAAAAGCTGTGATAACGCGAGAATAAAGCTATCGACCCCGCGATGGTCTCATTTGTACAAAAATCCATAGAAATTGATACGAAATACATTTTTTTCTGAAAAACGTTGGAGAATACGAATTTTCTCTACCTCAAAACCCACCAAATATACCCTTAAAAATGAGCTAGCAATGTGGTTCAACAATCGGGCCGTTGTAAGACCGAGATTGATTTTTGGTGAAAATTTGAAGAATGTACAAATGGTAAAGTGTTGAGGGCGTACGGCGGACGGCGAAAGGACAGATTTTTTTAAATCGGATATTCGGATTCGACATGCCTTGAAAAGTAAAGCATCAAATTTTGAGGGGGTTAGAAAAAGTTTTTTCTTGGGCGATTACAATGGTTTATTATTGAATAATAAACCAAAACATCAAAATGATACACCTAACATTAGGTTGCTGACATTAGAAGATATCGATCGCTTTCGATACTCGGCCTTAATTATCTTAGTTATTCTCCATGGTAAACTACATAATATTGATATTTATATTGTTGCAGCGTTGCTAAATAAAAATGTTAAAAGTCGTCTCGATTCTAATAGATTCGTCGTCACGTCCAATATGCAAGATGTAAATGAGGAAAATAAATTAACACCGTACGATGAGATTTTGGTGACAGTCCGAAACATCGTAGTACGACTTACGCTGATTTCAATGGTAATGGACTCACCGTTTTAAAAGTCAGCTTTAAAATGTGTCTTTCAAGGATAAGATACCATTAGATAGGGCCGGGTCGAGTTTCTTGGAGGAACAACCGAGGAGAAAAAGCTCTTACGGATCAGTGGGGATCTCACGGAGCGGAGAACTCTCGCCGAGCACGGACACCTTTTGTTTGTTGGAAATGGAAAGAGCATTTTCGGGAGCTGCGTAAGCTCAAATAGTGCGTTACTGAGTGAGTGCCCCGTCCAAAATCAACCTGAGCCCACCTACAACCGAATCCCTGAGCAGGAAACAGTGGAAGAAGAAAAGTGTTGAACAGATAGGGCTGAGGGGTCGATCGTCTCGGGTGTGCGGTGGACGCTAGTTTTCGGCCGACTAATCGGATCACGTCGCCTTTATCGTAGAACATGTTGGACCACCTGGCGACCACTCCGACCCGTTCAACCGTTGATTCGTCGCTGATCCAAGGCACCAAGGAACAGTTGAGGACGTTTTTTGTCACATGTAATTTATTTGGACAATGATCGATTTTGACTCCGCCATTAGCACTTTTCCGAGAAAACTCATATTTAGAAATTAAATTAGATTTAATTAGAAATTATCATGAAAATTCATTCATTACAAAGCGAATTACGGAGAATACATCACCTTCGTCCCCCCTTCTCTGGCGTAATTGGCTATAATGTTAAAACAAAGCTTGACAAAGGAATTGAGAGATCGGAGTGGAAACGTGTCAACGTATCATCAACCATCCAACCAAGTGTAACGAAAATCGATACTAATAATTTTTTTACCAATTAATTTGGGGTTTTTGATATTTCTTCACTTGGATCGGTTTCCTCGTTGAGATCGTTGTATTTATCATAGCAAGTCGTAACTTAAATTGTTGGTTTATTATTCAATAATAAATCATTGTTATCGCCAAAGAAAAAAAAATTTCTAACCACCTCAAAATTAGATGTTGAACGACTATGATTATTCGATTTTAACTAGTTTTGAGACCTTTTCGTCTCCGAAATTTAGCTACCAACTAATTCCAAGTTTTGAGTTAAAACGAGGACATTTTTTCGACAAAGTTTGGGTTTTTTTCCAGTTATCGCGTTTCCAGTTTGAATATTGGTGCTGTTGCCAACACTCGAAAGTAACACAGCAAAAACTGAACTGGATTCGGTTTACAAGTAGGCTCTGAAACTTACCCAGTCTATTAAGGGAATTTTTATCAGATTTGTCGTAAAGTTTATCGCTTAAATACCGACCCGGGTGTGTTTTTGAGAACTTCTCCAGTTCCACAAGGACGGAATACTTCCGGCCACATAGCGAGGAAACATTTTTCTATACTATTCACAAGTTTTTCGTCTGAACGTTGGCTATAATTTAAATACGTGACATACCAATAACATAAATTGGAATTGAGATAACCAGTCCATTATAACTGTCCGCTACTAAAAACGAACAATGTACGACCCGTGAAAGGAGTACCATTAAGTCGAAGAAAGAATGATCAGTCAAAGCGACTCGTCTGGAGGTTCTGCGTCCTCAGACAATAGATCGGTGGCTGTACATTGTGAGCTGGGGTGTCTTTCAATTCGACAAGTCAAGATTGCTCAGTCATTGAGCCAAAGACAGTGCATCGAATCTACCACGTTACAAAGAAAAACAACAAAACCTCTTATCTTCATACCGGTGCCCCCTCGATTCCGAGAGAGTGAATGAATCTCTACACCTCTTTTACTCGGTAGTATAATCTGAATCGACCAAAGCACGCTACACTCAACGTGAGAGTTGTTGATTGGAAATTTATTCGTTCTAGTCAAAACGTACAACGGATTTGTACCGTTTTAATACATTCGTGAGTCGGGAAAACGCGATGTAACAAAAATTTAATACATGAATAATGCTCAACTCTTTCGGAGGAGCATTTAAGCGAACCGAGCGAGAAGCTTGGGCAGAACGAGCACTCAAACTGCACCGTCGGTGATGGTAACTAAAAGCGTCAAAGAGGAAACTAAACTTTTACCAGTATCGTTGGCTTCAACGCTTACCATCATGTGGAAACATTCATGCTTAAAATGTTAGAAGCAATTTAGGATTTGAAGAGGCGCGTGTGAAATTATGTCTGCGTTCGCTCTATGAAACTCTTTGCGAGAACTATGATCACTAACTTCACAAATAGGTAACAAGTCACGCAGAACGAAATAGGTGCCAAACAGACTTTTCACCGGCACTACATGACGAGGTTGGAAATAATTTCACCTGTGTGTTTCGACGTGTCTTCAAAGCAGAGGTTGGTCATTGTGATTATTTTTATACCTCAACAATTGTGAAAACTGAATGAAAATTACCTGAATTGTGAATGTTACTGGTATTTTGGGTTTCAGAACTTTTGGAAAATTAGTGGTTTATTTTCTTTAGGGAGATAATGAGACTGAAAACGTTCTGATACATGAGCGTTCTTTTAGTTATAAGATAGTGTGTAAGTAGCGCTCATAGGCCCCAACAGGATTAGATCTTCTATTTAACAAATATCTCTATGCCTGAAGTCACTACAAATTTTATAAATACCCGTGGTACTAATTTTATTCTTATTTGGATTGGAATCCAAATATACATCCAACATATTTGACAGAACCTAGGGGGACGAATAGGCTATGACAAGAGTAAAGGAGGCGGCTCATCAGGTACAATAAATTGCTGATAAATAACTAGAGTCAAACAATATCAAACGAACCGATATCAGTAAATGTAACCTATCCATTCCTACAAAACACGTCAATTCTGATCAGATTTGAAAAAGAACCCAGTATCATGCGAATAATACCATAGATTGTCTCTTACAAATATTTCCATGATCGATCACCGCAGCATTTGCTTCGCTCTGCTCATGGTGTCAAGAAAATATGGGCTCTTGCGATAGTATTTTTCGTATTTATTTATTCAAACTTGTCCAACAACAGGATCGTCAGAGATCGTCTATTCGTTTTTCAGAGAAAAATACGAGTAGAATCATGTGTCCTAAGCAGGCCATAGGATTGTCGATCCAGTAACGAGAGAAAGTGGTTTCTAAATCTTTACAAATTTTCGTACTAGTGAATCGGCGACGAAAAGTAACGACAATACCATCCTCGACGGTTTCTCCTTCGCGGAGAACGAGTCTTGATATTTAGCTGTGAGCAAACCCAGCTAAGGTAACTAAGCTGTCAGAGATGAGCAAAACGAGTAGCCAGGCTTCCGTCCACTTGAACAATTATTGACACTTAATTGCAGGTTTGAAGGAAGGATGCCAACGTCTGGGACCCGTTAGCCGGAGGATAAATGGCTGCAGTGAAAATAAGCCATACTCCCAGATACATTGAACGCGGATGATTTTAATTGCCTTCCTTGTTTGTTGTTTCGTCTACAACGGCGCTCATTACATCATCGATAATTTGGTAATTCAACCCGAAATGAATTGCACTTTAATCATTCAGCTATCGAGGATGCTAAGTGGAACCAATGTATGGGGTTGAGGGGAAGAATAACTTGGCGACTTCATCTCTATTACTTTATTCTGCCGAGATCTTTCGCCCAATCACGGATGCTCAGCAGTATGAGCATATCTATGATCAACGCTAAAAGTCGCAAGCTATTTTTCTTCTTTCCCATGGATATAGAAGCGGGACAAAGAGGAGAGCAAATTGGTACTGCTAAGTATACTTCATCTTCATTTTAGCACAAATTAAATCGAATTAAAAGCTAAATTTTTTGCCCTACCGTACAGCTGGAGAGAGTGTTTGACGACCATTCCAATGAGTATAGAACGATTTTTATAGCTCCAAGAACTCTCGAGTTATACCCTCATGCCAAATTTCTGAAAATATCCCAAACTCGGCACAAAAGCTGCGATAACTCGAGAACCAATAAAGCTATCGACCCCGCGATGGTCTCATTCGATTCAGCGTACACAAATCCATTGAAATTGATACCAAGTACTTTTTTTTCTGAAAAACGTTGGAGAATACGAATTTTCTCCCACTCAAAACCCAACAACCATACCCTTAAAATTGAGCTACCAAGTTGGTTGTAGGACCGAGATTGGTTTTCTGTGAAAATTTCAAGAATTTAGCTATTATAGTTTGGCCGGAAAAGTGTTGACGGGCTTAAGGCGTACGGCGGACAGACGGAATTTTTTCAAATTAGATATTCGGATTCTACATGCCTTGAAACGTGAAACATCAAATTTTGAGGGGGGTTAGAAAATTTCTTTTCTTGGGCGATTATTATGGTTTATTATTGAATAATGAACTAAAATCAATCTTCAAATCAATCAAAAATAAGCATTTTGGTGGATGTTTCCCTAGCTTTTGATGAAGCCTGGTACAAAGGTCTGAGATTTAATCTCAAAACAATGCTGCCTTTCCTCTCTTCTTCTTCTTAAGTCCTACTCATCAGACCGGTATTTCCATTGAGAACTGCAAGTGGACAGTGTGAATAAATCCATTGAACAGAGCTACTGCTCAACAAGTCACACTCTTACCACCATGTACGAAGAAGCCTTTAAGCTGCTGGACGAATGTTGGGATTGGGGCAAGGAAACAAATACCAGAGTCCTGAACATCGGAAGTCACAGCAGAAGTAAAAATGTTATCTAGTGCAGATAGTTTACTCCGTGCAGTAAAAATAGTCTAGGGAAAAAATTATTTTTGCGAATAGGCTGGCTTCAAGAAAATTTCACAAACGGACGTATCAAAATAACTTAATTCAATCAGAAGTCTACAGAGATCGTCTTATCCAAGTTTCCGATGGCCCCAAGCTCATTATTTTCACTTCCCTCGTGCCACGAAGGTATACCACTCGAGTATTCCCGTTGGCCTCATTCATCTTCATTATTTTGAACAAGTTCAACCCTTAGAACGCACGGTCTACGATGCACGTAATCGCTCATAGGTCAGTAATTATTAATTGCATCACCTCTGATTCATCTTGAAAGCGTAAAAATAACACAACCATAGTTGGTTAACCCAGTTAAATGTCTCAATGACTTCAATTTGGATTCCCTGATCAGCCGGCCTAATACTCCGCAGATTTTTATGGTGAACGGTTCAGTGCGTGCAACAGACGCATTCATCTTTATGTACTTGATTTTGCACTGTGCGACTTTCGGATCGCTTATGTGTTTCGAAAAATGGTCGATCTCGCTGGACGTGACTTGTTCTGCAGCAGCGTGCCTAACGCAACTCGTCCTTGCCGTGTAAAATCCCCATTCTTTTGTCCAGAGTAAATCATCGGGAAGTGCGCTCGCTACATTCTTTCAGCTGTTTTTATTCTCTCTTTGGCCCAAAACCTCGACCTGAAGCTCTTTCAAATCCTCGCACATTTTCTTCACATCCTCACTTTTCCATTCTGGGAAAGTGGATGACAAATGGTGAATGGAGTGTGGCCTGTCTTTTGTTACGTACATCCAGTCGCCACTTTCTGAACCCGCACGCTACAAATGTTCTCGAAAGCCGGGCAATGTTATTGGGATTAAACGGAAATATGTGCACCATTCAGTGCTGGTCTGGACTCCATTAGTAGGCCTCCAGTTTAAGTACTAGGATATAAACACAGATTTCTCGAACCCTAGGTGGATTCAAAGGAATCAATGGAGAATTAGCATCAATTTTTTATTCGGAGTGTGTTCATCGATATTTATTATTCTTTTCCTTGTCGTCTCATTTTTTGATGTCCAGGGGATGCGAAGGGGAGAAAAACCGGGCGGCTCAATTTCCAGTTCTTTATTCGATGGCCGAGCACTTTCGCCCATTCGTACATCCTCAGGACGACGTCGAGCCATAGGGCCCTATGGAACTGACCTTCCAGACGTGCTTACTGAGCCCCACGATAATTAAACATAATCAACGGACTGAAAGACGTGTGATTGCTTTTCTCACATGAAAAACGGAATCGCGTTGTTTCGTCTGTGATTTGAGCTCAATTAAATAATGATCCACCTTTTGACTAGTTCCTTGCGTGATTTGATATTAATAACTCTATGGCACAACTTTTAAAAGGATGCATGGTAAACAAAAATGGGCGGTGTTACTTCCATTGATGTGTTATTTTTATTTATTTATTATAATAATAATAATAATAATTTTTTTTTTTTACTAACGATGACAACTGTTCGGAAGAATGGTTGTATTCAATTCTTTGTCTCTTGACTTACTTTCTCTGAAGCAACTATATTCAATTACAACATTTCCTTCCATTTTGGCCATTCTTTCTCAAATAGTAAGATCAAATCGACTCTTGTGATCTTGAAAATAACAGTACCACTTAACTTTCAAGTCACGTAGCCTTTCGTTGTACAGTTGAGCACGAAAATTTTTAAGCAGGGATAGAAGGTATTACGTCCGTTGTCTTTAATTATCGGGAGCATTATCAACAGCGAGAGCTGCGACTGTGGGACGATTTATTCACTGAACCGAAAAGTAAACAATGCACCTGCGTGCTCTAAGCGGTAGCTCCTAGTGTGGTTGAGTAGATTCACTGATGCTTCTAGTTATAATAAATTCAATTGTATAGTTGTTTTTTCGCCATCCTAACGAAAATTGTTCTAGGACAATGCAGAAAAAAACGAACGGCCAATTCCTCCAACTGTGACTTGGGCGCGGCTTAATCCTTATCCCAAAGCGTCACTAGTTTAATGAGATGATGTGTCAATGATACGGCGAGTCATGCAGTGTGCCATCGGGGCACGAAGGCGAAAGCTGGTAATGTGTGCTCCATCTGATCAAATAAGGGGAGGAAAGTGTAATCGATGAATGCGTTGCAGCTGAAGGGATTTATCGAGGAAGAACCGGAACTATCATGGAGACTCATTATTTTGACTGCTGAACCAGGTTCACGAGCTGGCAACTTCACTGAATTAAAAAAAAAAAAAAAAAAGAAGAAAAATCGAGCTCTGCGCTATCACTAACAAATTTCGAACTTGGTACCTACCTTAAACTGATTTCTGCTCATCGCATTCGATTTGATATTGGGACATTCTTATACGATAATCTAAACGAAAGGTCAATTGAACCTGTACACCCTCAAAATATTGAGTAAATGAAAATTAACCTTGGAAAGTAACGGCAAACCATAGTAAGACTATTCCTAACATTCTTACCATACATGGTTTAATATACATACAATATACATAGCTAACCTAATTTATATCAAGATTTCAAGGATTTCGGATAATCTAATCTGAAGCCTCGAGGATACTAGAGATTTTATCGTTGCTGACGCCGACGCCCCTATACGGATTCAAAACTGATTTGCATAAATATCAGCGTGTCTCAAAAGGGGAATGGTATATTAGGAGAGGTGTTACATATTTAAATGTGATATCAACACTCGCTCGTCAGAGCTTCTTGCGAGAAGGACCATAATGAGCTATCCGCTATCCCGCGAAGGCGTCGTCAATATCTTACACCAGTGCCTTCATCAACCGTCAGAGTGTTCAAGAGAGAGAGAATATCTTGGTAGCATCGAGCAGCAGTTTTAAGATGTCAATTGAGTATGTTCTAAGCTACCAAGGCATCGATCATTTTCGAGGATGAATTCCTCTTGGTATTTAAATTCAATAAAATTTTATGGCATGGTAATAAATCTGCTTGGAGAATTATAGATGTATTTATTTGTGTATAAACGTAATTTATGAATGAATTATTAAAGCGCAATAAGACTAACCGGTTATCAGGAGTGTTATCGATTGTGAAAATATTGTGTGTCCATCTAAATTTTAGCGTTCACTCTGACAGATGCAAATTGTACCTACCATACATTTCGTTTGACAACTTGCCAAAATATGACGAATTAATTGTAGCTACTAGATACCATTGACTGTTAGTGTCTGAATCAAAGCGCAGATCAAAACTGAGGCTTGGCAGCGACCGCCAATACGATGATTCGAGATTCGAGAAGGCGAGCGGTCTCGTGAAGAATTCTCATTCATCTATTGTTCATTTATACACCACCTTCCAACTATAGACCATTCATAGATGCCTAATATGAATAGTTGAGTCGGGAGGATTCATGAGACAGGTTCAATGACACTCCTATGGCAGTTTTATTCACATTATAGATGGCACCTATCACCAAAATTAATAAAAAATAGTTAAGTTGCCAACCGAAGCAGTAAAACATAAAATCCAAACTGACTATTCGACGGAGTCAAGCAACTATCTGGTTAATTAAACCATTGAAAGGTCCGGAAATATTTCCCAACTCTCCTCAAAATGTTACGTTTTTTAAGTGGGGAAAATTGTTGCAATCTAAGCACCGAAATCGCGGTAGCAATCAATTTCAACGTCATTTGATGTGGTTTGACAAACCTTGAATATTCCCATTGAGGAGGCCTTCTACGCTCGGAGGACTTAACGATGGACTAATGAATTAAAACCTAACGAATGAACTAAATCTAATGAACGTAATTCAACCTAGGTTTCGATTAAAAGAACATAATTATGAAAAAAAAAAAAAAATTGGGATGTTTTCAAAGGCGTTTAACCCGTGGCAACCGTTAGGAGTTCAGTTACTAAGTAATAAATAACAAATTGATGGGAGGGAGAGACGTCCCAAGTGGGGGATCAAGTAGAGGCTATGATTACCAGAGTAGTTTGCGATTTGTGACTAGACAGAATGATACGAACATCGAAGACACGTTAAACCATCCGAACAATAGAAATTAGTCTGAATAAACTACAATGTCCACTAACGGGGCGATCAAAATATTTCGAGTTTACTTCGTAATCATGGTAAAGTGAATGAATTTCACGTTATAATATACTTCTGTACTCAAACTCTGATAAAATTATAGCCGTACGACAAATTCGGAAATTATAGAAATGTTGTTATCTTCGAAATCGAAGGTATTTAGAAAACTACGAGCAACCTAAATGAAACGTCGTCGTTCAATTGCTCTGCCTTCCGACCATCGGTTAATTAATTAATTTGAGCATTTCCTATCGACCGTCTCAAATGAAAGCAAATATCGGACGGTCATTGCCCGTAAAATTTTTGTGCTGCGAAAAGCGACGGTTCATCGAAACCGTAATCGCATCAGCTGCTCGCCTATTTCATTCAATCGATCTCGAAGCGCTCTGATCGCCTCTGTAATTTCAATTTGTCTCAAGCATTGGATTGCGTCTAACTGGTGCGGTGATGTGGAATATTAAGTGACACTTGAAAACTGAAAGCTTTGAGTTATTAAGAACCGAGCACCGGTTTTTCGCTAGTTGATGTAAATTCTTAAGTGACGTTCATTACCGTAAAGATAAGGAGAGCGAACTACTGCGAAGTGTCGACGTCTAATGTTTCGAGTGGAATGATTGTATTCTTGAGATGGACCGGTGAGCCGAAGGAAGTCAGGGAAGCAGATGGAACGGACTGCTCGAAACCTTTTCAAGTGGAGGCACCCGACGCGTAGCATCTTCTCGCGGAAGTAGATAGTATGCAAATTATGTCGCCAACTGAAAAGGTTTATCCTTCCTAAGTATCACAATAAAGTTTTTGAAAGCGCCAGGGAACCGGGCGAGATTTCACAATTAAATGTCCCAACTTTGCATAAAAGTTGCTTCGAGGTATCCTTCCAAAGCTCAGGCTACATAAATCACCAATTACACCGCAACATGCACCCAGAAAGTTCGAGGAAAGGGGACTACGGATGACAAAAAGAGCGGCAAGGTGTCGCCCTTTCTGCCCGCAATCCTGAAATTATTATAGGAGGAAATATAAAAAAAAAAGCGAAAAGAGAAGTATGTCATCTGCGTAGTAAATTGTAAAGAGTTGCGTGCGGGGGCCTTTCGGGTTCTCGAGTTTGGCGACGAGATCTCATTTCCTTTTTCGTCAACGAAAAAAGTACGAAAACGCGGTAAAAAGGTGGAGAATAGAAGGAGAAAAACTAAGTTGAAGCAGTGAAAAAGGAAGATCAATCCAAGTTGGACTCCTACGTGGGAGTGGGAACCCACTCTTTACTCAGTTTGCGAGGTAGTTTGGTCGGTCGGTCGGCGAGAAGGGTCATGAGGGGGCACCGCAAAACTTTTACCGATCCCCTCCGGCGTTGAGCAGTTGAGATTGAGGGAAATGATCTTGAAACTTATCGAAAAACATCGCACAGCAACGGAATGAGCATGAAGACCATCATGAAGTAAACGATTCGATAAGCGTCGAAGTTGCCGAATGCCAAGTAATTATAGCCTGCTTAAATTTAAACTATTAGCTGAAATAGCTTTCAGCTTTTTCAGCTGGAATTAAATGAAGCCCAGTCTGTGGAGAGCTCCTCACTTTTACAACTGAAATAGCAGTTGGAATGTAATTAATGTACGTAACATTAAAAAATAATAAAATGCCTCCAGAATGGCCACTTATTGGAGTAGGCACCTCTCTTAATAAAGTATCACATCAGTCTCATCATCATAGGATGTCCCTAAAATATGAAGTTGGTGATTAAGTTGATGTGAGGTTAGGACATTTTAGTTTTTTTTTTTTATATTTTAGGCAAATAATATTGAAATCAGTTTAATTTGTTTGTGTCTAATTTTTTTTTTTTTTTTTTTTTTTTTTTTTCTGAAGGGATGGAAGAAATAGCTGGTAGTTGGAAACGCTTACGGCTCGCTGCTTCTAAGATCTTTTCTCACGAATGAATACCTACCGTTCTTCTCTTTCGATCTATTCACCTCACTCCATTCCTCTGAATCCTTTTCCAACTAAATCTGCCAAATAAACTTTTAAACACCCTTCACTGGAATTCTTTACCAAGAGAAAAGTCTTCGTTACGGTTTGAAAAGTTTCTCATTCCAGAAGCGTGAACGTCTATCTTTAAGGAAACGTCATTATTGATCGAGCGAAGAGAATTGTTTGAGAGTTAAAATGTAGTTGCTTCATTTCAAAACGCCACAGTCGGTTTGAAAATATATTCTATTCGGTTTAAAATAATTCTCTGAACCGGTTCCTACAACGCAAGTGATGGTGAAAATCGATATAAGTCAACGGCAGAATCAGAATGGAAAAGGGTTTAAGATTGATAGGCGGAGGAGTCTAGTATTGGAAAATTGTTCCAAATCCAACATGATTAGACCGAATTGCCTAGTGCCTGTTCTCATGGATGTAATTGTAGCCAATCTAGGTATGTATTTTCGAATGTTCAAAATCTTTCAGTAAGGCATTGTTTCTCGCACTGGTTATCTCTCTTATAATAGATTTTATTTAGCTCAAATTGGAGTAAAAACTAGGCAGACTGGACATTGAAGATTGTTTTCGATATTTATGTAAGTAACCAATCAAAAACACCGAGATTCAACTATTACTATCCCAACCGCTCTTTAAACGCTTTTCAATTGCGAACTTGCTATGCATCTCAACAACTAAGACCCAAACCGCGTAGAAGATCAGCTCTTGATTGAACAGGAACCGCGTGAGGAGAACAAAACAAAAACTCAGTTATGAAAGAACAGATCCTGAACTTCCGTCCTAGGACCGGCCCCTATGTGTATTTAGTTAACAAGCTCATTGTACCATCCGGCTATTTCATAGCCCGACTCTTCTCGGCCACCTTTTCAAACCAAGTGAATCAAAAGAGTTCAAGGCGGTTGAACTGATTCATAGTCAAACCAATGAACTCACGGGTCAAGAGGATCAGGCATGGAACGAGTAGCGAATATGATTATAATCAAAGTCTTCACAACTAGCCAACGTCCATCAGCCATTGACCTTTTTGGTAATCGAAATATATCGTAAAATAAATAAATAAATTTACAAATTGATGAAAAAAAAAAATGATTGGCTACTTTGTCAATTCTTGAGTTCTAAACAATTCCCGTCATCCAATTATGAGCCCGAATAATATCAGGAACTCGTGGAGAAAATAAGTTGCTATATATAATATTGAATGATAAACCTTTTCAACAGCCCAAGAAATGTTTTCTCAGACCATACTCAAAACTAATGCATTACGTTTCAAAGCATGTTGACTACGGTGATCGAAAAGCGATTTTTCTATTCCCTGAGTCAACGTACGTAAGTGAATATTGAAACTGTTATGTCTTCGCTACATACTCGTCAATCATTGAATAATAATCCAGACGAAATTAGAATCATTAGCAAGTCATATTTTCAATTCATAGCTAGTTAATTTTGGCTTTAGATATCGTCAGGGTCCGTGGGGCAACTCACTCACACCACCATGTGTACATGAACCAATTGTTTTACAGGCCTCTACAACCTTCAGCTAAAAAGTTTATAGGAAAAGTGAAATTTGATCTATCATCACGTGTTCTATCACACGTGTCTACCATTGTGCTCCATCTACCAGTTGAAGCAATAGCGATTTAAAATATTTAATCTCTGTGTGGCGTTTTGTTGGTCCATAAATTGCACTTATGCGAGTTGATGTAAATAAGTCGAAAAAATTACCTTGCATTCAAATTTCGGACGCTGATTCATCTCAACGGCATAAATTGAGGAGCGATCTTGTGTAAACATTGCGACCCGGGAAGCATTACGAGGCCTACCGTTTGATTGATTCCGTTCTTGTTTGCAGTGAATGGAGTATTATTCTCCCTTCTCCACCTCTCGCGCACACGCTGCCTCTTCTACAGACTCGTATGCTCGCTTTCGGGAGAGAGCTGATTGAGTCGATTGTAAAATAAATTGGATCGAGTTGAAGAATCAGTTTCGTTCGCGGTCCAATAATACCAGATTGAAAATTATCTTTACATTCTCGCGTTTCCACGTAAGAATGATTTTCTCTCCTGATGAAATATGGATTTCGCCTCGGTTTCGCACAATTTGCCAGTTCTTTCACTCGGCTTCATTTACGAGGTTGTCATTCTTTAAAGGAGGGAGCCTCGGAAGTCACGAAAACTCGGTTTCAATTTGTATATTGATTGTATTCAACAGTCGGTAGTGGGCGGGGAGCGGATCGGGGTATGAAGGAGGTTGTTGCCTTGTTCCTGATAGGGGTATAGGACCTCGATAGGGTTGATTCTCGATAGGGTAGCCTCCTTGATAGGGAATAGGGACCTTACACTGTATTACCGACCCTAGGTACACTCACTTCTTCTCATTTCATATCTAATCAATCATTTACACACCCTCTCTCTCGCTCTCTCGGGCTCACACACACCGACCAGCCGGGGTCTTCTGATCCTCTTTCTCCAACGAACTCACGAAAGGCGGCAATATCGTCTTCTGTATTCGTTCCACACCTACACATTTGCAGGCTTCAATTTCTTCGTCCCGCCCTCTCGCTCACCCCTTTACGTAGCTTTATTTATTCATGACTAGCCCCTCTTTTCTCCACAGCCCCATCATCTTGTGCGTACTCAACCTCCCTTCCTGGTCCCCGTTGCGCTCCTGACTAAAACGTCCCTCGTTTCTGGACGGGTGTGCATTGAATTACATTGCATCTGAGCCCAACCAACCGACGCTCCCTCTGTTTTTGCAGAACGTCCACCGCTAAGCCGTACGAATGCGACTGAATTCAGTTCGTCCTCCTGTTCATTACACGCCGTGGATCAGAAGTACGAAATTCCTCTGAACAACTCTACAAAAAGTAGAAAACCCTGATAACATAACTAAATCGGAGCTGTTGAAATACATGAAAAAAGTTTAAACCTTTTTGAGTTTCTACTCGATTGAGTTAGAATTTCGGAAAGTCCTCTCTAATCTCAATACGGGGTTAGCCTGGAGGATATCAGCAAGAAAATTCATTTTTTAAAAAGTTCCCTTGTGTAGAGGCCAAGTAAGAATTTGCAAAATAAATTAATTTGTTAAAAAAAGGAAAAAAAAGAAAAAAACTGGTGGGGAAAGATCACACAGAGCTTCCAGGCTTGGTTTGGGACCAGTTTCTAATAACCAAAGGTTTCACGCGATTAGATTATAAGGCCACTACGACATAAATCCTTATTAAGTGCTGAAATCCCACAAAGTTTGTTGATTATAATCTCATAGTAGACTCAATGACCCTTATAAGAATATAGTTGACAAAACACTAGGTATTAAAAACAATCTTATAGAATGCCATAGTTTTTTCTAAGCTTCAAGTTAGCCAACACTATTGTTGGGTCTTTTCCTCCTTTGAACGCTTATATTATTGACGTACACTGTTGTATCCAAATACAGCAAAATTATTTTGCACAAGCACAGGGTGATCATTTTCTGAAAATTTCATCAAATGACCTCAGACACACAAAATAAACTGACACTTGTTCAAAAAGTTTTTCTGAACAATCCACAACAAACATCCATTCGCTCCGTGAACATGGAAGTGAAAGCATGACTGCAATTGATATGAATGAAATCCAAACAAAAAAATCGTTAAGATTGAAACTTGAGAAATGAATAAAAGGCGAATCTACTAAAAATTGAAAAAGTGTGAATTAATTGCGAAATAACAACGGATGGAAAGAGCGGAATATGCTAATATGATGCGTATGGCAGTTCACTTTGTCGACCGTTGTGGAAAGAAAGTATCCCCTGAACCCAACCAAATTGCATTGAGGTCGGCGAAGGACTTTGGACGGAAAAGCGTGCATTAGTAAAACCGAAAGCCAAAATTGAGCGACAGTTTCGTTCAATCAATCATAAATACCGATCGATCGAAGTAGTGAACAACTGATGAGAAGGAATGGACGGA
Organism: Tupiocoris notatus; assembly: GCA_037159825.1. Lineage (NCBI taxonomy): Eukaryota > Metazoa > Arthropoda > Insecta > Hemiptera > Miridae > Tupiocoris > Tupiocoris notatus. The sequence continues at coordinate 92,696 of JASJUZ010000130.1, read as the reverse complement.
CGACAGCTCAACTCCGCGATATCAAGGTACATTAAAATTAATCGCGAACGCCGCCCGTCCCGTGCAATCAATGAGAAAACGAGCTGTTGAAATCAATTTCGTCGATGTCCGTCGACAGAACTGGCGAGGTCTGAGATTGTTCTTCGTTTGAATAATCGATAGACATGAAGAATCGGCGCGAGAAAAATGAAAATCTACGAACCCACCCGCCGCTATTATCCGCTTGTGTGTTTCAAACCGGGAAATAATTCAGAGTAAATGCTTTTGAATCGATTTTACCGTCGGATAGTAACGGAAATTTTACTTACGCATGGCGTGGTGATGGAATGTACTGTAATAGTTCAGAGAGTTGACTTTTAAACGGAATTAATTGCGGAAAAGGTTACCAAAACCTTAAAGGTATTTTCTTTCTCTGCAGGCGTCGGAGCGTTCGATAGTTGTTCATTCGATGAACTACATGCATAAAATGGTGAAAACCAAAACCGAAAAAATTTCAGGAAACCTCAATAACTTATTTAATCACCAACGTTAAATATTATGATGTGCCATACTCTGAGCGACTTTTTGCTGAAAGAAAACCATGAATATGAGACCAATTTCTTCTGCAAGTGTGAGACGAGGAGAAAAAAAAATCTGGGGTGTTTGTGAAATTGAGCAATTGGTTTTAAAACCAACCATCTTTGTTTTAGAGCTATTTTCCCCGGGTAATTTTCACGACAATTTTTTTTTTTTTAAGGTGGGGTTTTCAGGGGAAAATACTCTGGGATAGAAATCGATCTAATTAATCATTGGGTTGCGACACATGGAAGGCTAGGCAATTTAACAGTGTACATCCTATTCTATACAACAGAGTTATAATTGGTATTATAATTATTTCGATAGCATTATTTCATTAAAGCTTATTGTGCTGGTAAAGATAACATAGTATAGGTACTACGAAAAACATGAAAGTACCCAAAAGTATTTAAATGTTGGTAAATATTATTACAGGGCAATAAAATGATTGATTCAATAATGCAGTAGAAATACCATACCATGATTCATTTTCCAAAGAATGATAGTTTACATTTTAAATCAATTAGCCTCTACCTTAAGGCTCCACTGAAGATAAATACTCTCCGTAAACCAGGACCATTGGCTCGATTACACCTCCCAAAGAGATTTGACAGAGAAAGATGATTATTCAAGAGGATTTAAAGTCGCGAATTCTGTTAAGCAGAAGAAAGTGTGAAATCTTGCCCTCGAAATCCGACGAAACCACGAATAAGGGCCTCCTTAATGTGGGCAATCCTTAATGGAAGCATTGATACAGGAATATGTCAATTCACCAGCTTTGCCATCATCGATCCCATTTTGGTCATTGTCTATAATGTACGGTGATATCTTTGGCAGAAATGGCTTAAGCGATTTCAACCGGAAGAGGCGCTCATCGGATTCAAGCCACCTTCGCCGCCTTAGCACGGATGTTCCACCTCCACGACAGGAGCATGATCTACCGTGCACAACTGCCGAATTTATGTTACACTGATCCGAGAGACGGGAAGAACGCCCTTTCTTATCAGTGGCTTTCTGCACGATTAGAACTTGGCGTTTAGGAACCACTTGGCTCATGACAGGTGACATTAGGGTTGGATGGTGAGGCCGCGTTTCACCTCGACTGAAAAGCGGAGTCGTTAAACGAACGTCTTATGTAGAAAGGTGGGATTGCAGCCAACGTTCACGAGAACAACCTCTTGAAGGCCATCGTTTTAAATTGATGTTAAAATTTCCCACTGGAAAACACTGAAATTTTAAACTGCAAGGATTCCGTTATATAGACAGATGATTATTAGGTATTGTTTCAGCTTGGAATTATTAAACTGAAGGATTCATATCTCTTTTACTAAAAATTCCCAGTACCCAGATGCGCCTAGTGCTAATGATAATGGCAATATCGGATACATTTCACCATTTCTCGTTTCATTTTTTCGTTCTTCATTTTAAGCGATTAAGCCATCAGTAGAAACGACAGATAATAGGTACTATAAATGAGATATAAATTGAGACTAGGCGTCCTTGGTAGCAAGACTTCTTTGGTTGCTAATCCTCATTCTCGGTGGGCGTTGTTACTGGGAAATCTTCTTAAACGTGGCATCCGGTCATTCCAGTTAACTTTCGAACGGTATTAAGTAATTGAGAAGTTGCGTGGAGAGTACCATTACTGAAGGTTAGTCCTCTCAACTTGTTATCTTTTTTTCGTTAGTCACTCTCGTTTCTATTCCATACATCTACTTCTGCGTTGATGCGAGGGCTCAAGTGTATAGTGGTAGTAGTTCCTGAACTTGTCCAGAGGCTATGCAGTCACGCAAGCAGTCCGGAATGGGTGTGTATAACGGTGTCTACATTTATCCATGTCAAAAAAGATTTTTCAAACTAGCTATTTATTTGTGTCTACAGTTATCCGTGTCAAAAGAGGCTACGAATTCGTTGAAATATCATGTGTATATCGGTGTCTACAATTATCCATGTCAAAAGAATTTTTCGAGATTCCTATATATTTGTGTCTACAGTTATCCGTGTCAAAAGAGTGTTCGGCTACCTTGCACATCGATAATCTTTGACACGAATATACGACACTACAAAACTTTACGTTTGGACGCGAATATTTGTAGACACGATTATACGTTAGCAGATGATGAAATACAACGAATATCGGTGTCCAATGATATCGATGTGCAAAGGCAGAAAGTGACTTCGTTTCAATTGACTGTATATCCGTGTCTACGAATATCCGTGTCAAAAGACGGATTCGGTCAACGGTATCCAATCTCGAACTCGACTTGGCTACAATCGATAGTGGCTGATCGATGAGATTGAAAGAACGCGTGTACGTAAGACGGTTAGATCAAAAATGGCCGATTCTGTTTCCCTCACCTCGAAACTTAGTTTCTGCCGAAGGAAACTGCAATTAATAGAAATAAATATAGTTTTAGATTCATCTGGCTAAACTTCTATAAATAATTCAATACTGCTGCGTTTTATATGAGGGTAATGACGAAATGACGCTTGAATTGTCTATTATTAACTAGTGAGCTTTACCTTCTCGGTAATTTGATCCCGACAATATTTTGTGGCAACTTAGTTGAACGTTTCACCAGTCAGCCGTGAGATCTCAGCACTATTAACGTTTTCATGAACTCGAGAAATGAAGGTTTGTTAATGAATAAATTATTATTCAATTATTACCCATTGTAATCGCCCAAGACAATTTATTCCTAACCCCCCTCAAAATTAGATGTTTTACGTTTCAAGGCATGTAGAATCCAAATATCCAATAAAAAAAATTCTGTCTGTTCGCCGTACGCCGTCAACACTTTTCCGGCCAAACTGCAAGCTATTTTCTTGAAATTTTCATCAACAATCAATTTCGGTCTCACAACGGCCCAATTGTTGAATTACATTACTAGCCTAGATTTTCCGAAATTTTGCATCAGATTATAACTCGAGAGTTCTTTACTTGTTCTATACTCGTTGGATTGCTCGTCGAACACTCTCTCCAGCTGTACCGTTGGACAAAAAAATTAGCTTTTAATTATTAGGAAATTAAGAAAAATAAAAATTATTATAATTACAATAGTTGCTACGGAGTCTTTCCCTAGGTATAGTTACCAAGCTGTTTTTCGGTGGGAACGTTCACAAATGGTCGGAATTATTACTATCACAAATGGATAATCTTAATCATTATTGAAGCGAAGGAATAATAAACCACTCTACAATCATTTGCAGCGTTTTTTTTTTATAACAGATTAATTACATTACAGGTATTAAAGTGCTAAATATTTTTCGAGAACCATGGGTTATAAACATACAGCTCCTCAAAATGATCGAGTTTATTTATTTATTTTGATGAACTGCAGCCAAATGACAGTTGAAGAAATGGACTATTCGTGTATTAAATAGATTGGATTTAGTGAAATGACTAAATCCCAAAGGCGGAAGGTACCTTTATAATAGTATTAATTTGTTCTCTCCCTTGGGCCATCTTTTTATCTATCTATATAGGTATATAAATTTACTTATAATCGTGGAAAAAATCCTAAGTATACCAGAAAAATCGATGACCAATCAACCTTACAATTGATGGCGAGATGCTGACAAAAGGTTGTCAAATTGAAGTAGCCACAAGTTCTTTTTAGCCACATTAGAGCACTGAATTGTTGTTTATAAATGAATTTAATCTGGTCATTTTTGCAAGACGTAGTCAGCTCAAAAAAAGATGGATAAACCGAAAGATGGACCGGTTGGTAGGTGCTCAGTCAATCAAATTAATCATTTTACCTACTAGGTATTCCCTGTGTAATGTGCCAGTCAGTCCAATCTCCAGCGTTTGTATATTGAGAAATATACAATACACACACGAGTCATTATCAACTTAACAATTTTTTCATCATTTCGGGGCAACGGAAACAGAGAATATCGCATTTCTGTTATTGATATACGCATTATCATCTGTCATCATAACAAATTTGAAATAAATAAGAAAAATATGAACATCTTAGCATGTCTATTGTTTTTTCACTCTACCATCAAAACGATAACAATGAGCAATTTCAAGGGAAATTGTGATGGTGTCTTCCCAAGGTAGTTTGTATGTATGGGTAATTTTTGCTAAATCAAGAACAAATGCACATGGTCTACATTTTTTAATATGGGCCACTGTCATTCCGCTATATCCAGAAGTTATCGCCCTTCTTTCAGTTTTCTCATAGCATCTCATAAAATATCGGTTCTATCGAAGAAACATCCATTATCCGTTTCTATTGTATATTCAATTTATTACAATCTGAGTGCTGTTACGAGTGTCTCGTGTGTTCATCGGTAACATAATAGGTAAGTACCTACATACATACAGTTTACTACAATTAGATTAATCCAACTTTGGTGGTTATTTATTTTTATTGCCATGATCTAAAAGTACCTAGGTATTGTGTTTGGGCACACACATAACTAGAGTAGCGACGATATTTATTATGTCGCATTCATTTCCTCAGAATGTGCATGATAGTTATGATTGAAACTAACATTTAACTTGTTCTCAAGTACAGAAAAGGAAAAAAATCTTGAGAGTGTAGTAGAGTGATGATTTTTTCCTTTGGGTATTCAATTATTTGAAAATAATCCGTAGGCCTAGGCGTGTAATGTAATGTGAGGTTATGTAAATTAAAAATAAAAATGCTCATGGTGATAAGGTTTTTTCCTTGACGATTATGTTCAAGCTATCGATACTAGCTAGAATCGATAGCTTAACATCGCACGAGGAATCTACTACCTATAGCTCTCATCAACTCTGCAATAACGCAGTAAGGAAACGACGGCTTCCTCTATTACGCTGTAAAATGATTTTTACAGAACGTTATTAGGTATTTTGTCGGTGTTGGAGATGCAACTGACCACATAGATGCATATCAATATATTATTGTTGTATGGAACTAAATACGTCACATATCGATGTTGTTGTATCGATAAGTATTTCCAAAAGACTGCCACGTGCTTGCGCAAGCTCCAGTATATTTGAGGTTAAGTCAGAATGGGCGATCACTTGCACCTTGCACGTCGATGGACGCGACGCCATATAACATCCGTAACTACATTACAGAAGATAAAACCTGTGTTGCCGTACCTAAGTATTAGGATTTGGAATAGCCAGTTTCAGTCTGCTATTTTTCTGTTTTCATCATACTGTCGTACGCGTTTTCCATTCGTCTACGGTGAGACTGTTTTGCTTGGGACGACTGCTGCGATTATCGTTAGTATGTTGCTACTTAGGTAGTATTCACACTGCACGCGAAGCGACGCGATGCGAGGCGAAGCGATGACTTGCGAGTGCACGCGAATATCGCAAGGCATCGATTTTGAATGAGGGTAGAGCGGGGGTGTTCACAGTGCAGGCGATGGCGAGCGATTGCACGAGAGCGCGCGCGAGTAGATCGCTTGGATCGCAAGGCAGTTTGCGATTTGGAGCGGGCAGCCAAGCTATTCTCCAACAAAAATGAATTTACTGGGGTGAAACGGAGGAACGACATGATTACCGCTCGGTCGACTCGCGTGCAATGTGAACACTCAATCGCATCGCGTCGCTTTCAAATTCGCTTCTCTCCCCGCATCGCCTCGCAACGCATCGCTTCGCGTGCAGTGTGAACATACCCTTAGTTGGTCGCTTGTTTAGACGTGGCGATTTTCACGTCAGGTGCAAGCCGTTCGGCGAGCTATACGAGTACTAATCACTTGAACTAGAATTTACTAGAAGTAACTCATCACATGTAACAGCTTATCAATTTTTTTTTTGTTGTGGTTTTGTCGCTTTTTTTGTTCTTCGCTGTTGGGGTTGAGGGGGAGAAAACCACGGCGACTCGTTCTCCTGTTTTTTATTGCTGGCCTGCCAAGCACTTTCGCCCATTCGGGCATCATCAGGGCTTCGTAGCACCTCGCCGTGGATACCTGTAATGGTGCTACGAAGCCCTGATGATGCCCGAATGGACGAAAGTGCTTGGCAGGCCAGCAATAAAAAACAGGAGAACGAGTCGCCGTGGTTTTCTCCCCCTCAACCCCAACAGCGAAGAGCTTATCAATTTTAAATTTTTTTTAATGTGACCGACCTAGGTACGTACAGCCGTTGTGCGTGCTCACGATTACAACTAACACGATTAAGACCGTAGTCGCTTGAAGCAAGAAAAACCTCTAGGTGAAACATATAAAAACTCAACGACTTAAACGATCATCGCCATAGTCGTTTTCAGCAAAGCAGCGTCGCAGGCGATGTGATTGGAAATGGATTACCTAGTTAGTTCATTAAGCGCTTGAATTCATGGAAAACGCTTCCACTATAAAATATATCAACTCTTGAGCTTGATTTACAGTAAATTAGGTTTGTCAACTGAAACACTTTGCTGAAAGCAGATTGTGCCATTGAGTTGCAACGATCGTGAATTGAGTGAGTTGCAATAATTTCCTCGAATTCGTTTTTGCATCCTAGCGTCCCTATTATCATTACTAATTCTTTCTTGTGTTCTTGCAGTATTCTTGTTTCAACAGTGGTTAGTAGGCGTAGCCAAAATGTTGGAAGTTGATAATTTAACCTGCTCTGATGCTGTCGTACTTGAAACTTGCACGTGTACGTCAAGGAATCAAGCCTTCGTCTTACACTTACGTGCGTATTCTACAATCATTTTTTTAATTGTTAGGTTATTTTCATCCAAAGTCTAATTGAGAAGGAGGGCGTTTTAATCTCCCTTTGGAGAGATTTTCAAAAGTGCTCTCCCAACAGATACGAAAATCAAATGAGTTGTATTTTTAGTTTATTATAATCACCCAAGAAAAAAAAAATTCTAACCCCCCTCAAAATTAAATTTGATGTTTTACGTTTCAAGGCATGTAGAATCTGAATATCCAATAAAAAACGCTGCAAATGATTGTACAGTTGTTTATTATTATTTCGCCTCAATAATGATTTGTGATAGTAATTATTTCGAACATTTCTGAACAATCCCACCAAAAACAGATGGTAACTATAGGGGAAAACTCCGTAGCAACTATTGTAATTTTAATCAATTTTATTTTTCTTAATTCTGCTTTTAATTAGAAAATTAAGAAAAATAAAATTGATTAAAATTACAATAGTTGCTACGGAGTTTTCCCCTATAGTTACCATCTGTTTTTCGGTGGGATTGTTCAGAAATGTTCGAAATAATAACTATCACAAATCATTATTGAAGCAAAATAATAATAAACAACTGTACAATATATAATTATAATTAAAATATAATTATTATCTAACTAATTTCAATGTTATTATGTTGATTGAGAGTGAGTGAACGTTTGGAATAATCTATCCAGTGATAAGGGACCTTTGGTCATCATACCGCATGCTTTGATTCCATTGATCCCTTACAAAACTCAAATAATCTACTACACCATTGTTGTTAACTGAAATGCACAAATTCACTCGTTCTTTTTTTCTCAAATGATAATGAGTTATGATTTTCTTAAGCATATCTGCAATTACATTGAATGAGAGAACCCTAACAAAATTGTAGAACGCCACAAGACGTTAGTGAATGACAATTAAATTATTTGGCCCTCAAAACCATGCTATTTGTTGAAAGTTTAATGCTAAATTCAAATCTTTTAACAAAAATTCTATGACTCACGTAGTTTTTTTCTACAACCGTACGTATGCCAAAAACTTATTTTTTACCCTTTTTTTTAGAAACACGGCATAAAAAGTATAATAGTTTTATTACAGTCAATACCAACCTTTGATCGCGTGAACTAGACTCAAAGTCCAACTGTTTGAGTCTACAAACTATGAAGAATCATTTTTTGTTTAGAAGTTAAAGGTTTCAAACAAAGGTCCATAAAACATTGATAGCTCCCTTATTATGTCATGTAGAACAAATTTTCTATTATTTTTGGAAAGCTCTGGCTAAGTAGTTTCATGTGCAATAATGTTTATATTTTCTTTCTTGACGTTGTGGGGAAAGGTGCTCGAAAACCCCAAAAATGTGAAAATCGGCATCACGTTTTTGTTACACTTTCTTCTCTTCCCGCCATATCAGAATGCCGAAGAAATTGACGCTTGGCCCTCATTGGCAGATGAACAAACAGCAAGTGAACAAACAAAAAAACGAGCACTATGATGAACAAACTGACATAAAAAATATAAACAATTGAGCATTTTTTCTACATGTTATAAACTCACAAAGTCAAAACTTGCTGTTTTTCCGGATCACGTTTTCTGGCATTTCTCTGGATCTGGGGCTGTAACTACTGACTGGATGCACTCAATTAATAAAAAACCCACCTGGATAGTAACCCTTTAAAAAAAAAAGGAACCTGATCGGAATAACTGGAGCTGAACGCCAGCATACAACACATAAAAAATCGCAAGTCAAGCATAGTAATGCTAAATATATGTAATTATGCTATATATAAATATATGTGTATACGTATTATTTTGAGATGGGACGCTTGAACACAAGCTCATTGAGCTCTGCCACGTCTGTTGGTGTACATTTTTTGATATTGGTAATTGAAATTAGCCTGTAGTCATACACGTGTGTAAATCATTGATATTTCAGATGCCTTCTCAACTGCTCATGAAAAGGCACGAAGAAAGAGTGAAAAGGTTTTTCAAGAAAATTGGCGCCCTTGATCTGCTGTAATGAAAAAACCGAATACCGAAGATGAACATGTGTGGCTATTCCATCCAACAATGGAGTGGACCTATCAACGCCCGACAGTTTCTGAAGTAGCACCATTATTTGCTAGTTCTATAACCGTAGGTTAAGCACTGGTGTCCAGTAGAATTAACCTAGGTCTAGATTGAAACTGGGGCTTTGATTATTGCAATATGGGGTTAATTCATGGATAATTCATTCGAGCCTAGATAACTTCTTTATTGCACCACTAAGCATACAGTTGCACAATATCAATTGAGGATTACGAAAAGATTTCTCAACTCAATAATTAAGTACCAGATTCACTAAGACTACAATACTTAGTTCGATAATATTGTTAGGCTCATCGGGCGTAGTACTTGAAATAGCTTTTTGAATTTTAGTTCAATATCTCTGACTGACGACCTGCTCCCATTCTGGCATCCTCAGGGTAATGTGAAACCAATACGTTTCTACGGCCGGGAAACGTAATGGTTAAACACTACTCAGACGATTCCACTTGGGACCAGGTGAAATAGTAGATTGATTTTACCTAGGCTTAGTGCACTGAGTGCTTATTGACTAGATCCCCACGCTCAAAGAGTAGAAGTCATCCAAGCACGGAGCTTCGAATTCGTTTAGAATTTAAGCTAAGATGATGATAAGTTTTATTATTACAATAGGACTCCCACAGCTCCAAGAGAGGAGCAGAAGTATCCAAACATGGAGCTTCGAATTCATTTAGAATTTAAGCTTAGATGATTATAAGTTTTATTATTACAATAGGACTCCCACAGCTCCAAAAGAGGAGCAGAAGTATCCAAACATGGAACTTCTAAATTCTGTCGATATAAGTTATTATGTAAGTAATAAGGACATAGTTGAAGTGCTTTTGAAATATTATGACCCGCATATTGGGAGTGTCGCTCTTGAGCAAGACGCCCTAGTTCTTTCATTCTCCTTATGTAGTACCGGCACAGATTCGTATTGTAGATTAATTTCACCTAGGCTTACTGCACTGTGTGCAAATTGACTAGATCCCCACGCTCAAAGAGCAGAAGTCATCCAAGCATGGAGCTTCGAATTCGTTTAGAATTTAAGCTAAGATGATGATAAGTTTTATTATTACAATAGGACTCCCACAGCTCCAAGAGAAGAGCAGAAGTATTCAAACATGGAACTTCGAATTCGTTAAGAATTTAAGCTAAGATGATGATAAGTTTTATTATTGCAATAGGACTCCCACAGCTCCAAAAGAGGAGCAGAAGTATTCAAACATGGAACTTCGAATTCGTTAAGAATTTAAGCTAAGATGATGATAAGTTTTATTATCACAATAGGACTCCCACAGCTCCAAGAGAGGAGCAGAAGTATCCAAACATGGAACTTCTAAATTCTGTCGATATAAGTTATTATGTAAGTAATAAGGACATAGTTGACGTGCTTTTGAAATATTATGACCCGCATATTGGGAGTGTCGCTCTTGAGCAAGACGCCCTAGTTCTTTCATTCTCCTTCTGTATTACCTGCACAGATTCGTATTGAAGTTTAATTTCACCTAGGCTTAGTGCACTGTGTGCTTATTGACTAGATCCCCACGCTCAAAGAGCAGAAGTCATCCAAGCATGGAGCTTCGAATTCATTTAGAATTTAAGCTAAGATGATGATAAGTTTTATTATTACAATAGGACTCCCACAGCTCCAAGAGAAGAGCAGAAGTATCCAAACATGGAACTTCGAATTCGTTAAGAATTTAAGCTAAGATGATGATAAGTTTTATTATTACAATAGGACTCCCACAGCTCCAAGAGAGGAGCAGAAGTATCCAAACATGGAACTTCTAAATTCTGTCGATATAAGTTATTATGTAAGTAATAAGGACATAGTTGAAGTGCTTTTGAAATATTATGACCCGCATATTGGGAGTGTCGCTCTTGAGCAAGACGCCCTAGTTCTTTCATTCTCCTTATGTAGTACCGGCACAGATTCGTATTGTAGATTAATTTCACCTAGGCTTACTGCACTGTGTGCAAATTGACTAGATCCCCATGCTCAAAGAGCAGAAGTCATCCAAGCACGGAGCTTCGAATTCGTTTAGAATTTAAGCTAAGATGATGATAAGTTTTATTATTACAATAGGACTCCCACAGCTCCAAGAGAGGAGCAGAAGTATCCAAACATGGAGCTTCGAATTCATTTAGAATTTAAGCTTAGATGATTATAAGTTTTATTATTACAATAGGACTCCCACAGCTCCAAAAGAGGAGCAGAAGTATCCAAACATGGAACTTCTAAATTCTGTCGATATAAGTTATTATGTAAGTAATAAGGACATAGTTGAAGTGCTTTTGAAATATTATGACCCGCATATTGGGAGTGTCGCTCTTGAGCAAGACGCCCTAGTTCTTTCATTCTCCTTATGTAGTACCGGCACAGATTCGTATTGTAGATTAATTTCACCTAGGCTTACTGCACTGTGTGCAAATTGACTAGATCCCCACGCTCAAAGAGCAGAAGTCATCCAAGCACGGAGCTTCGAATTCGTTTAGAATTTAAGCTAAGATGATGATAAGTTTTATTATTGCAATAGGACTCCCACAGCTCCAAGAGAGGAGCAGAAGTATTCAAACATGGAACTTCGAATTAGTTAAGAATTTAAGCTAAGATGATGATAAGTTTTATTATTGCAATAGGACTCCCACAGCTCCAAGAGAGGAGCAGAAGTATTCAAACATGGAACTTCGAATTCGTTAAGAATTTAAGCTAAGATGATGATAAGTTTTATTATTACAATAGGACTCCCACAGCTCCAAGAGAGGAGCAGAAGTATCCAAACATGGAACTTCTAAATTCTGTCGATATAAGTTATTATGTAAGTAATAAGGACATAGTTGATGTGCTTTTGAAATATTATGACCCGCATATTGGGAGTGTCGCTCTTGAGCAAGACGCCCTAGTTCTTTCATTCTCCTTATGTAGTACCGGCACAGATTCGTATTGTAGATTAATTTCACCTAGGCTTACTGCACTGTGTGCAAATTGACTAGATCCCCACGCTCAAAGAGCAGAAGTCATCCAAGCATGGAGCTTTGAATTCATTTAGAATTTAAGCTAAGATGATGATAAGTTTTATTATTACAATAGGACTCCCACAGCTCCAAGAGAAGAGCAGAAGTATCCAAACATGGAACTTCGAATTCGTTAAGAATTTAAGCTAAGATGATGATAAGTTTTATTATTGCAATAGGACTCCCACAGCTCCAAAAGAGGAGCAGAAGTATCCAAACATGGAACTTCTAAATTCTGTCGATATAAGTTATTATGTAAGTAATAAGGACATAGTTGATGTGCTTTTGAAATATTATGACCCGCATATTGGGAGTGTCGCTCTTGAGCAAGACGCCCTAGTTCTTTCATTCTCCTTATGTAGTACCGGCACAGATTCGTATTGTAGATTAATTTCACCTAGGCTTACTGCACTGTGTGCAAATTGACTAGATCCCCACGCTCAAAGAGCAGAAGTCATCCAAGCACGGAGCTTCGAATTCGTTTAGAATTTAAGCTAAGATGATGATAAGTTTTATTATTACAATAGGACTCCCACAGCTCCAAGAGAGGAGCAGAAGTATTCAAACATGGAACTTCGAATTCGTTAAGAGTTTAAGCTAAGATGATGATAAGTTTTATTATTGCAATAGGACTCCCACAGCTCCAAGAGAGGAGCAGAAGTATCCAAACATGGAGCTTCGAATTCATTTAGAATTTAAGCTTAGATGATTATAAGTTTTATTATTACAATAGGACTCCCACAGCTCCAAAAGAGGAGCAGAAGTATCCAAACATGGAACTTCTAAATTCTGTCGATATAAGTTATTATGTAAGTAATAAGGACATAGTTGAAGTGCTTTTGAAATATTATGACCCGCATATTGGGAGTGTCGCTCTTGAGCAAGACGCCCTAGTTCTTTCATTCTCCTTATGTAGTACCGGCACAGATTCGTATTGTAGATTAATTTCACCTAGGCTTACTGCACTGTGTGCAAATTGACTAGATCCCCACGCTCAAAGAGCAGAAGTCATCCAAGCACGGAGCTTCGAATTCGTTTAGAATTTAAGCTAAGATGATGATAAGTTTTATTATTGCAATAGGACTCCCACAGCTCCAAGAGAGGAGCAGAAGTATTCAAACATGGAACTTCGAATTAGTTAAGAATTTAAGCTAAGATGATGATAAGTTTTATTATTGCAATAGGACTCCCACAGCTCCAAGAGAGGAGCAGAAGTATTCAAACATGGAACTTCGAATTCGTTAAGAATTTAAGCTAAGATGATGATAAGTTTTATTATCACAATAGGACTCCCACAGCTCCAAGAGAGGAGCAGAAGTATCCAAACATGGAACTTCTAAATTCTGTCGATATAAGTTATTATGTAAGTAATAAGGACATAGTTGAAGTGCTTTTGAAATATTATGACCCGCATATTGGGAGTGTCGCTCTTGAGCAAGACGCCCTTGTTCTTTCATTCTCCTTATGTAGTACCGGCACAGATTCGTATTGTAGATTAATTTCACCTAGGCTTACTGCACTGTGTGCAAATTGACTAGATCCCCACGCTCAAAGAGCAGAAGTCATCCAAGCATGGAGCTTCGAATTCATTTAGAATTTAAGCTAAGATGATGATAAGTTTTATTATTACAATAGGACTCCCACAGCTCCAAGAGAAGAGCAGAAGTATTCAAACATGGAACTTCGAATTCGTTAAGAATTTAAGCTAAGATGATGATAAGTTTTATTATTGCAATAGGACTCCCACAGCTCCAAAAGAGGAGCAGAAGTATCCAAACATGGAACTTCTAAATTCTGTCGATATAAGTTATTATGTAAGTAATAAGGACATAGTTGATGTGCTTTTGAAATATTATGACCCGCATATTGGGAGTGTCGCTCTTGAGCAAGACGCCCTTGTTCTTTCATTCTCCTTATGTAGTACCGGCACAGATTCGTATTGTAGATTAATTTCACCTAGGCTTACTGCACTGTGTGCAAATTGACTAGATCCCCACGCTCAAAGAGCAGAAGTCATCCAAGCATGGAGCTTCGAATTCGTTTAGAATTTAAGCTAAGATGATGATAAGTTTTATTATTACAATAGGACTCCCACAGCTCCAAGAGAAGAGCAGAAGTATCCAAACATGGAGCTTCGAATTCATTTAGAATTTAAGCTTAGATGATTATAAGTTTTATTATTACAATAGGACTCCCACAGCTCCAAAAGAGGAGCAGAAGTATCCAAACATGGAACTTCTAAATTCTGTCGATATAAGTTATTATGTAAGTAATAAGGACATAGTTGAAGTGCTTTTGAAATATTATGACCCGCATATTGGGAGTGTCGCTCTTGAGCAAGACGCCCTAGTTCTTTCATTCTCCTTATGTAGTACCGGCACAGATTCGTATTGTAGATTAATTTCACCTAGGCTTACTGCACTGTGTGCAAATTGACTAGATCCCCACGCTCAAAGAGCAGAAGTCATCCAAGCATGGAGCTTCGAATTCGTTTAGAATTTAAGCTAAGATGATGATAAGTTTTATTATTACAATAGGACTCCCACAGCTCCAAGAGAAGAGCAGAAGTATTCAAACATGGAACTTCGAATTCGTTAAGAATTTAAGCTAAGATGATGATAAGTTTTATTATTGCAATAGGACTCCCACAGCTCCAAAAGAGGAGCAGAAGTATCCAAACATGGAACTTCTAAATTCTGTCGATATAAGTTATTATGTACCTAAGTAATAAGGACATAGTTGATGTGCTTTTGAAATATTATGACCCGCATATTGGGAGTGTCGCTCTTGAGCAAGACGCCCTAGTTCTTTCATTCTCCTTCTGTAGTAACTGCACAGATACGTATTGTAGATTAACTTTACCTAGGCTTGGTGCACTGTGTGCTTATTGACTAGATATATAATTATATATAGTATATATATATTTTTTTCTCTGCAATGCTGCGATTCTCTAATGAGCAAGGGTACAACGTACCAATCTATCACGATTCAAGTTTATTGATTTTTGCTTTCACATCTTGGTCGTTGATATTAGTTTTTGTTAAATAATAATATGATGTATGTTATATTGTCCTACCCTTGTAATGAAATTCGATTGAGTTTTGTGTTGTTCGTTTATCCTTGCGTTCCTATCCAAATATAACTTTCGTCATGAAGAACGTCTGACAAAGGTTTGAGAAATTACCATCAAGTATTTGCAAAATTTGGTTTTTACTTAGGCTGACGAAAACTGCTAACAGAGGTAATCTCAGCACTTATCTTGTAATGTAATCTATCAGCACTGCTGTTGGTCGGATGAAGATCAATTCTATATGCATGAAAATATTCTCTGTTGAAATGTTTGTTGAGGAAATATACGTTATTCTTATAACTGATGTTGGTTCCTGATTACCTCATATTTAACTTCGTTAGCATTTTAATCTGGTGCATGCGAGTGAAAATTGACCGAAGTAGCGAGATCAAATATAATCAGTTAGCGATAAATAAACACTGATCACTACCCACCTAAGTAATGAAAGAAAGTTGGAGCCGTTTCGTGTTAGGAGGTGGGAAAATGATGTTTATGTCATTCACATTAGCTATCAGGATGTTCCTAGCATCTCGTTGAGCGGCTGTTTCTTAGTCTTTACTGAAATTATGGACGTGCCGTGATATGGAATCTTCTCGGCAGACGCAAGAGATGATTCAAATTCGCGGAGTTGACAATCCAATCGACTAAATAAGTTACTCACCGAAGATTGGCTATTTTGAATATCATTGGAATTGAGAGCAGAATTAGAATACACAACTAGGTACGCGCATTTCAGCAATATCATGGTCTAATTTTCAATAGAACTATAGTAAAATGAGTATTAACAAGCAAAACAGCAAGTTTAACGGTTAAATAGAAGCAGAAAACCGTAAGCGATACATGCGGTAACAGTTATGACTTTCTACTTAACCAAAAGCCCGCTAGAGCGCGTTACTTCTAAAATGACATGTGAGGGGCACTATATTTTGCTGAGGTTCCATTATAGTGCTCAATAGATCGATTATCGAGTCAAGGACCCTGATCGATTCATACCTTTCGATATTTTTTTGACGCCGTTATTCGTAGACACGAATAAAAGGCTATTGGAAAATAAGCTTTTGACACGAATACTCGTAGACACGGTTATACGCTCGCTTTGTAACAGCGCCCTAAGAGTTCCGACGCTCGTTTATTCGTGTCTACGTTTATCCATGTCATCAACTGTCCGTCTGTGTAAAAGAATAGGCTTTTAAGCTTTTGACACCGATATTTGTAGACACGATTATATGCTCACATTTTACTTCTGTTTAATATGCCGACCAAGTTTTTGACACCGTTATCTTTTGACACGGATAATTCCGAATGTTTTTGCATTAAAAAAGCTTCTTCCGTTTAGCCTTTGCACACGGATAAATGTAGACACAGATATGCACTCCCCCCCTTAATAATAATAATAATAATAATAATAATAATAATAATAATAATATAATAATAATAATAGTGAATAATATATAATATAATATAATAAAATAATAATAATAAAATAAATATAAAATGAATAAATATAATAGATAAAGTAAATATAACCGTGTGGTGGTTTGGCTTGCCCACTAAAGGCGGCCCGCTGAGCGGTGATAGATATTTTGTAAATAGTGAAAAATAATAATAATAATAATAATAATAATAATAATAATAATAATAATAATAATAATAATAATAATAATAATAATAGTGAATAATAAAATAAAATAATATAATAATAATAATAGTGAATAATATATAATATAATATAATAAAATAATAATAATAAAATAAATATAAAATAAATAAATATAATAGATAAAATAAATATAATAAAATACTATAATAGTGAATACCTTCTTCATAAATTTTATTTGTTATAGGACCTGTAAGCTGTAATAGCTCCACAAGGCTGGGATTGTCATGAATCTAAAATGTTAAAAAGGGGTTGGGTCTCTTTTATAACAGAGAAATGGTAACTTACTGGGTACTCACAGGAAATTTCTAAAACACGTGCAAACAAATTTTAGTTGAAAATTTTTAATTTTTTTTAAATTTTTTTAAAATATTTTTTAAATAATTCAACGTAAAAATAGAATTATCTGTCGAAACGAAAGTATTTTACCGACAAAGAACGGCTGAAAGATTTTGTTATTGAACGTTTTCAATTTCATCCAAGATTATCTTTCAATCGAATGACTAAGTACTCTTCCCAGTATCGCCCTATCTGCGTTGCGGTTGAATTCTGCATCGTAAAGCGCGCGTTGACTCACGAAATTGTTCGTCTCGTCATGCACCGAGGATGCACTTAGTCGGCAGTCATTTTCTTCGAGAATGAATAAGAGGAGAGGATGAAGTAAAACGAGCCAACAAGTCACGCATTGAAGTGAACGCTCGGCCCTTGTTCAAATGCGGCTGAACATCCGACTAATACGACCGATTTCGACTGCCTACCGAGTCATAATGGAACGGAGAAAAACTGGTCGTACGGATCTGTCTATCGGGAACATCTGGTTTCTCGCCAATGCTGCGTCCGATTCGGCCGAAGTACGTTCCGGTCGTCTTAGCACTTAGTATGTAATTACCTTTCCATCTCGGCGAAGACTAATGGCCGGAGAAGCGTGAGTGAATATAAACACGATTCTTTCAAATCATTCGGTGACGTGACCGACGATGGTGCATGACGGGAAATTTCAAATAATGCGAACGATTTATTTGACTATCGGTGTTTGATGTTATAAAATGAATGAATGAATGAGAGAAAAGTTTATTCCACATAATACAAAAAATGATATAAAAGTAAGTACATATAATATACAAATGGAATATACCCCAAACCATAGGAGAAAATCCTGTGCGGTTCGGGGGTTACCATCAATTGCAAGAGATTAAATATTATTAGGTAGAAAAGGTAATTACATTTGAGCCACTTTGTGTGTTTGATGCATCAAATCAGAAAACAAAAAAAATAAATAAATAAACTTCAATTTACATAAACGCTGGTCATCCAGTTCTTACACTCAGCGGGGCCTTTCCTAATCAGCTATGAAAAAAACTTTTTTTTGTATACATTTCGGGAAAAATCTGATGGCTGTCTCATTTCATCTGGAAGTAGTCGTAGTAGTATATAAAACATATTCAGGCAAAAAATAATTACAATGATTGCTCATTGTGTCGAAGGATCCTCTGTGAATGGTTACGATGGTTTTATTATTGAACAATGACCTGAAATTAGATCATTGTTCAATAAAAAAAACCGTTGTAATCGCCAAAAAAAAAAAAAAAAAAAAAAAAAAAAAAAAAAAAAAAAAAAAAAAAAAAAAAAAAATTACATAATTTACGTTTGATTTTTTTACGTTTTACATTTTAAAGTTCGTATATCCAATAAATCCGAAAATCCAATAAAAACGCTGCCAATAATCAGGGGTATATAATACTTTTGTTTTAGTAACTAATAGTAACTATTTCGAACATTTATGAACGTTCCCACCGAAAATCCGATTGGATACCGTATGGGAAAACTGCCAGCGTTTACTGTTACTCTAATAATTTTTATTTTTTATCAACTTTCAAACCGAAAGCTAAATTTTCCGTCTAACGGTACAGTTGAAGAGTGTGTGGCGAGCATTCCAACGAGCATAGAACGATTTTCATAGCTCCAAGAATTCTAGAGTTATACTGAGTTCTGAAAATCTCAAAAATTCTACACGAAAGCTACGATAACTCGAGACCAATAAAACTATGGTCTCGTTCGATTCAGCGTCCGAAAATCTCTAAAAAAAAAATTGATACCGAGTTCAGGCATTCCTCTGAAAAACGTTGGAAAATACAAATTTTTTCTCCCTCAAAACTAAAAAAAATACGCAAAATTTTGGAATTGGTTAGAAATGTTTTTTCTTGGGCGATTGCAATGGTTTATTATTGAGCAATAAACCAAAAAATTCAGTCCGTCCGCTGTCAACACTTTTCCAAGAAACTATAACAACAAAATTATTGAAATTTTCATTAAAAATCATTATTGGTCTGAAAATGGTTATTTCAGTTTTTATGTGAGATTTTCGAAATTTTGAGATATTTGTCAAGGAGATGTAACGCAACCATTTGTGGTGCTATAAAAAAGCGTTCCATATACTCGTTGGAAAATTTACTTTGAATAAAGTAATTGAGAAAAACAAAAAATTTTTAAATTACGAAAGGACTCCGCCAATAGTTACCAATATGTTTGTCCGTGGGAACGTTCATAAGAGTTTGGATTAGGTCTATCCAAATCATGATGGAAATAAATGGATAGCAAGCCTCTATATAATCACTTGCAGCATTTTCGTATTTTCCCTTCGTGTCATGTATATTTCGTGCCATGTTCCTATATTTGAATTTTGAAGAGAAATATGGTACAAGATTTATCTTGAACGAATCAAATATTTGAGTGAGAATATTTGTAGTAGATAAAGTCGTATATGCACTAATTTTAATTTTGGTCAAATATTAACAACTACGCATGAAATACTAAGATTATAATCAACGATCTAAAAAATGTCCTGGTATATTTCGGGTATCAGGATAATAAATAGATTTGAGCCTTAATTTTTTTCTACAAAAAATCAACGCTTTTCTCCCAATACTATTGAATTGGCAAATGATCGTAATATTGAGTCTAAAATGAAGTCCAAGTTTGAGGAGGAAGTCAAATCTCAAAATCGGCTACTTTTATGCCAATAAAAAGCCAAGAGTTGACTACAGCGTGCACAATTTTTTTTTTCAAAATTAGAATTTATTGTAATTATCACGATTTCTGTACAAGACGGTTCTTCCGCTGTTCTCGAGTTCATAAAAATCTTTTAATTACACCTACCTTCCCGACAGTACGATTGATAATAATTTCTGCGAAGAATGGGAAAAATTGAAAATTCTTTAATATTTTCTGCAGTGTACGTAACCTTTGTCGACTCGTTCGCCGCAGTGGTCAGTGGCGTACACGTGGCAAAACCGAGGAGAAAAAGGTCACTGGGTGATCGGTACGTGTAAATATGTAGATATTTATAAAAGATGTGTTTTGAGTACGTCGTGCCAAGTGGAATCCCACGAACGGTAGAGGGGAGGGTGTCTCCGTATGCGACCAGTACAAAAATATCGTCGATCTGCCGCCGTTGCTCTTGGCTCCCCCGCGGGGAATGAAACATTCTTCACGCGTAATGACGATTCTTGACTCGGAGTCTGAACGGATTGAATTACACTCTATTTCAACGACAGCGTCCGCGCCAAAATATTGAACAGGTTTGCAGTATTTGTCCTGTCCAGGGTTTATCCAAAAGCACTGATGAGTTGAGGACTGTGTTGCAGTGTTCACATCGATGTCAGCGCCCGGTGCGGCAAATGGACGAGACGCGCCTCAACATCTAATGGGCAGATCGAATAAACAGTGTTGCCAGGTCTCAAGCGGAGATTTGGGGGGAACCTCGATCGGAAAAAGGGGAAAATTGATCTTTTTAAACAAAAAAAAGGGAAGAAATGCGCAGAGCCATTAATATAAAATTATCGATTGGGCAAATGCCGGTTGAACTATTTGAAATGCATGCGAAAACTTGCAGATTTAATAAAAAATTGCTTTAAAGAGAGGGAAGCGCACCGTATAATCAAATATCATAGAAATAAATTGAAATACATAAGGTATAAAAATGTGAATAAAATCAGAATCGCCATAAAACCTGAAAATTAAATTTTGGAGAGAAATTATTCTAGCAGTTGCAATTATGCCTACATGCTAAAACACGTAGACGCCATCTTTGTGTATCTATAGACAAAGCAGGTTACATGTTTGTATGATAACTTTACTATCAAGAGAAGTTGGGGCCTTCTTATTAGCATAAATATAAAAATCATTGCTCAACTTGTCATCATGTTAATTATAAAAAAAATCACGTAGTTTCCACATTTTCATTTTTTCTACATTTCACATTAAAAAAAGGAAAAAGAAAGCAAACACGAAAACGGGGGAGGATTTAGGGAAAACTGGGAAAGAGTTATTTTGTCATAAATTCATTACGCTTGAATGTGAGTGTATGTGTGCATCTGGATATTAATACAAAAAACGGTTCAAATATTATTTAAATCCACTGCTGTGTTAAAAAAAATGGTTGTAATGTATTGAAAACGAAAAACTTTACCCAACACGGCGCTCCAGGGCTGAATTTTAAAAAACACATTTATTCTAGTTATCTTACATTTAAACCCCACTCCTACCCATTGCTTGTAAATGTTTTTTTATACATTAATATTAAATGCCAACTAATAAAAAAATTTAATTTTTGAAGAAAAAAATTAAAAAATAAAAAAGATAATAATTGTAATAAAAAGTAGTAATAATTATAATAAAAATTGACTGTTATTTGGAGCGAGTTTATGCCGCCTGTTGTTGCGCAATTGCCTTCATGGCCATGGACGAACCAGGAGAGAGTTACTAGGGAGTTGCACTAAATGATAAAAAAAAAAAAAACAACTTGAACTTAAGCGGTGAAATGTTATACTGTGTGTTATTTTGTATAGAGAAACAGAGGCTGCTAAAAATGCCAACCCTTGCAGACGGTTTCGGCCAGTGCTGTATGTGATCGATAATTGAAGAGTTTGTTTAATTTTTTTTTTCTTGTCTCAATAAATCACTTCTATATTTATCTGTCTACATACCTATCTTGGTACATAAATATTAAATAAAATTAAATTCTCCACAACTTTCATTCAACAAGCGTTTTGCTGAGATCTAGTCTTCCCCATGTTTTTGCGATGGAAGTGGAGCGAAAGTGGAAACTTGGACAAACCTCGAATTTTCGCCCTTTTTCGCCTTCTCGTAGCTCGAATATCCTTAGACGTACAAAAAATCCATCCCGAACAAAAACGTGATGCCGATTTTCACTTTTTTGAGGTTTTTCGAGCACCGTTCCCAACCACGTCGAGAAAAAAAAATGAACACTATTGCACTTGAAAGTACTTAGCAAGAGCTTTTTTAGTGACCAGCCAAACGAGGAAAAGAAGCAATTCGAAGTTCAAGACGTGTTGTATTTATCGTGACCGCGGTCGCTCGGCCCCCGTTCGGAATTCAAGTTCAAACACCTTGCGCGTACGTTTCTTATTACGAAATGGCGATGAGTCGTCACATTTCATCGGCGTCAACCCCCCGAGCGAACACGACACAAGAGAGTCGAATTTGGAGGAGTTTCCGAGTGAAGTGATTTTTTAATTCGATCGGACAAGTGATTGATCGTGGCAACAACTATAATCGGCCTTTACGAGTCGAAGGGGAGAGGAAGAAGAATTACCACCTGCAAGCAGCGAGGTCACAGAAGACAGAACAGAGCGCACAGCAAAGCACAGCTTAGATATTATGAAAGGTGAGGTAGGGTAAGGTAAGGTAGGCAGTATATAGCTAGTATAGGTTGGTTGATTGGTTGGTATAGTAAAGAGGAACTGAAGAAGATGAAGGCTGAGACGGGGAATGCAGCCCACGGACTCTGTTCGCTTACTATACCTCTACACGTGTATGACCCCTTCTCACTTTGGCTCCGTGTCAACTCTTGAAGCTCCGGTGTTAATTATGAAGTGAACGAAGGCTTCACTTCGTCTGATAGCAACTCTAAGCTGGTCATATAGATGCTCTCTGTATCTCAACATGGGCGACGTAACGTGAGATGTTGCAAGTGGCACCTTTGTCTATCTACCTAGATACTACACTACAACTTTTTATAGATCCACTCAGTACCTACTTACCTACCGGGTTTTTATTTAATTCCATCCCGGTGAGAGAAACGTCCGGTCACGAATTTCCAATTCCGAACGATTTACAAAGATACGAACGTTTTCTCGTTCCGGTGACCGAAGCTCGTTTTAAGGTATCGAATCAATAAGAGATCACACATTTCCCAAGGTTCTCCCACCGGAAAATCATGGCAACGCGAGAGGAAACCGCCAAGCGGAAAAACGGGAAGGGAAAAGTGGTGGGAAAATATTTTTGTACTCCTTTGGAACTTACGGGAGGGAAAAGTTGGAGCACGTTCTTTCCCTTTGAAAATCGACCCGTGGGATTATTTCCTTTCGAAAATAATTTATGCTAGAGCACGTTAGCGCACGCCATGAAAATTGGCGAATGATTCGAGACAGGATTCGCGAAAGATTGCTTCCGACCAGTGATCTGTGGCAAGGAAAAAGAATAAGGTTCGCCAGAGGATCGTTTGAATTATCTCTAACTACTTAGCCACTGGTGCGAAATGGTTTAGGCTGGTTGGCGGTGGTTAGGGCTGGTTTTGGCGGTGGTTAAGGCTGGTTGGCGGTGATTTGGGCTGGTTGGCGGTGGTTAGGGCTGGTTGGTAGTGTTTAGAGCTGGTTGGCGGTGGTTAGGGCTGGTTGGCAGTGATTAGAGCTGGTTGGCAGTGATTAGAGCTGGTTGGCGGTGGTTAGGGCTGGTTGGCCGTGGTTAAGGCTGGTTGGCGGTGATTTGAGCTGGTTGGCGGTGATTTGGGCTGGTTGACGGTGGTTAGGGCGTGTTGGTAGTGTTTAGAGCTGGTTGGCGGTGGTTAGGGCTGGTTGGCAGTGATTAGAGCTGGTTGGCAGTGATTAGAGCTGGTTGGCGGTTGTTAGGGCTGGTTGGCCGTGGTTAGGGCTGGTTGGTTATGGTTGGCGGTGGTAAGGAAACTTCACCTGACTTCTTCTCGATTGTCTTGAAATTTCGAGCATGATAACTCGTCAAATCAACTAAAGTATTTCGTTTGCAATTCATCACTCGGCGAATCCCCGCCCAAGGGCCAGGCACGATTTTTCCAAAGGAATACTAAAACTTTTCTCACCACACTTTCAACACTAATAAACTATAAGCACAATAAACTATATCATCTCTCTAGAACAATGTTCTGTTTTATTTACCTATTTTATTTTCAGCAGCATCGAAGCACTGCTAGGACACTTCTTTTGCATTATTTTATCAGTTGGCATTGGCCGAATAGAGTGAGAACAGATGTCAAATATTTCTTCGTGCGAAATCGTCTGACTGAATTTTCTCCTCTGAATAGGCGATCCCGCCTTACAATTTCCAGCGACATATCACGCCAAAGTAATATAATAATAATAATTTGATGGAACCTTCAAAACCGCCAGACTCCAAGCTCGGAACTCGAGTTTGTCGTTTCGAAGTCAACTTTCGGCCAGCGTTATATTAATTTCGTACGAAGGAAAGTTAAAACGGTATACGTCCTTTGGCCATGATTTGTTAGCGAGCTCATAAGCTATCAACTTTTCGGGAAACTTGGCAGCGATTCTTTTTCGCGTTCCGTTAATCGCACAACGGTCGGAAATTACTCGTCAGGAGATTTCGGGGGTCCGTAGAAAGAAATCAAGTCTGTTATAAGTTTGAAAAACGGCGCATCGCGAGGAGGTTAATATTTAAGGAGTGTTTTCGAGTTGAAGTTGCCGGGCGAGGTATGAAAGTTGATCGGCGAGAGAGGAGAAGAGCTTAAATATTAATCCGAGAGCATACAGAGGTAATTTATGTTGATAATGTATGTATGCGATGCTTAGAAGAGATACCGCGAGTGTGGACCGCGAGGATGAGCTTCCTCCACTACAACATTCCGCCTGCACATGAGAATTAAACGCGTGAATAAAAATTCGAAAATGCGAACGGCGGCAGCAGCTTCCAACTCAACTACACGTACGAAGTTGACCGTTTTTACGCGGATGGATTTTCGAAATCGACACCGAACGCAATAATTGGGAATAGAGCGCATTTTTTTTTATTAATCTACTTCTCTACCTTAATCGTTCAAAAATAACATGACTCGTACGGCCTTTAAAATTGACTCTTGGGGGTTAGGAATTTTTTTCTAGGGCGATTACGATGGTTTATTATTGGACAATAAACCAAAAGGCATTACCGTAAACCGGAGTGATTCTGGTACACTTTGTTAGGGTTTTCCGCTTTTTCGGCGTCATAATTATTTTTAATTGCCCGATTTTATCTTTATTTCAAGAGGCGTAAATTTCAGGATTATTTCTAGTTTCATTAGATTTTTTCAGATGAAAATTGTAGGAGCTAAGACATATTTTGTGTGTATTGTGTATTGTTTTCACCACATAAATTTTACTTATACTGCGACTTTTTAAAAACATACTTATTCCACAAAAAAAAAAAAAAAAAAAAAAAAAGTCTCTGAAACTCCCCGTTTTTGGTTTACTATTCAATAATAAACCATTGAAATCGCCCAAGAAATAGCCTCCTTTTTTTAAAGGAGGCTATCCTCGGCTGAACATTTTTGAACGAGTCATGCTAGTTTATTGAGTTGGAAAAAAGGTTTCAATGAAAATTTCTGTTATTGAACTGTCTTTTATTTCTCTTTCTTGAGAAATAAATGAGTCGCCTTGTTTCTCTCCCCTCACAATCCACGGAGTCTTTTATTTCTGTATGCAGAGGTACTCTCGACAATGAATTATAGGTACCATTGCTAAAAACTTATTCGACCGCTTTAAAACCTAATTGTTTCGATCTGAAATCAATCCGACAGTTGCTAAATACATTTTGATCCCCGCTAGATCTCGATTTTTGGTGAAGACGCAGGTAAGTAACCTTTTGTAATGCGTGGCCAAATCGTTTCGACGCTCGTGGCGTTGTCAACGGCGCACACCTTTGTTCGAGCATGTACAGAAGAAATGATTGCTTCACTTACACGCGAAGATTATAGCACAATAGAAAGGCGTTCAGGTCATCAGCTAACGATCTCAAGACCTCGTCAGAGCAGTTCCTCATAAATAGGCCCATTCTTTCTTCCTGATGCACTTCTACGCTTCGACTGATGAGCTTTGGAGACGCATGCATTTTGCAAATGACGCGATGCGAGAGCGAATTTTCTCACGCCAAATCGATTTTCGACATCGCTTGAAGTGTTGATTTTTGGCATGTAACCCTCCACAAATTTTTGTTCGAAAATCGAGCTTTCTTAGATTTATATTCGAATTATTCTATTCTATGTCGAAAGGCCGTCTTTTGGTTTATTATTCAATAATAAACCGTTGTAATCGCCCAAGAAAAAAAATTTACGTACGCCGTACGCCGTTAGCAGTTCTCCGGCCAAACTATAATAGCTAAATTCTTGAAATTTTCACCAAAAATCAATCTCGGTCCTACGACGGCCCAATTCTTGAACCAACTTGCTAGCTTAATTTTAAGGGTATTTTTGGTGGGTTTTGAGGGGGAGAAAATAAGAGTTTCAGAAAAATGTGTACGTGGTATCAAATTATATAGATTTTTGGACGCTGAATCGAATGAGACCATCGCGGGCCATAGACTACCCTTGGTCCTATAATGCCCTGAAGAAGCCCGAACGGGCGAAAGTACTCGGCTGAATAAAAAATGGAGAAGAGGTCGCCTCGTTTTCCTCCCCCTCAACCTACAGGAAGGATTAAAAAATTAGTTTCAACCAATTTCTACACAGAATCTAATTTTTGGGTGCGTAAGTACAATAATAAAATATCCGATAAAATTCCGTCGATGACTTCGAATTTTCTAATTATTCGCGGTCCTTGTCGTTCTTCAAAAATCTTCAAAAATCCATTGAACACAACGGAACGGTACTATCGGTTGTCGGTACTTCGTCGTATATGAGATCACAAATTCGGAGTGAAAATTCGATTTTTAAAGGATAACTGATCATTCCAATCAATTTTTCGATTTTTCGCGGTCTCACCTCTGAGAAATTAATTCGCTATAATAAATATCGGTTTATTTCATAAGTGATTTGTTCAAAAATTTTATTCAAAATAAAAACATGCGAAACAGATTTTTTCTTCATTTGTTTGTATTGCTCGTTCGCAAGGTGTCGATTTTGAATATCTGATGGTTTTCCTCAATCGAGTACTGTACAGTTGCTAGACGAATACGTGCCGCTCCGAGTGCGAATTTCTTTTTATCAAACGGATGTAAATTGCTCCAACCGCCTCGTTCGCTGTACCGAAGGTCTTTCCGTCTTGGTTTTATTGATGATCTTTTTCATACGTTAGTATACTCTCGTACTTGGGTCGTATAACTTTTATATTAACGACGCAATATTTTTTTGACACTTTGTCCTGGAGGGACACGTGAAAAAATCGTTCGAGAAGGATGCGCTAAAGGATGCGCCATGTATATGCAAATATTTAGAATTATAAAAAGTCGTTTCCATCTCAGTTCAATAAACCTTTTTCAAAGAACATGTTCTTCCCAATGGGAGATGGGAAGGGGGCAGTTCAGCGTTGCGTCAGAACTCGGCTTCACCGTTATAGCACCGAAAAAGCCAGGGTGGGCCCAGGGGTCCAGTCGACGATGCCTAAATCACAAGTACGATATTCGTCCGCTGTCCTCCGAGTGAATTAAAATAATCTACCTCGGCATAAAGAATCGAAAATTACGGCGCGGCTCTGCACTCGACTCCGCCTCCAGAATAAAATAAACGAAGCGGGCAGTATCTTATCTATCCTGTCTTGAGTAATAAAATGACTCCACGCAACTTTCATACAGTTATTGAACATTCAAAATGGCTGGTTGGATACGGTTCCTGAGATTCGAGTGTACTTATTTTTAATCAGCAACTATAAATTTATATTTGGCGGTTGGATCCCAATCTGATGTTTATCTAAAAGATTTCATGGAAAAATATGTAAAAAATGCTGTTCATTGACTCTGCCGTCACAAAAGGAGCGCTGGCGCTGTTCGCCCATACTGGTTAGGGCTGGTTAGCACTGGTTAGGGCTGGTTAGCACTGGTTAGGGCTGGTTAGCACTGGTTAGGGCTGGTTAGCACTGGTTAGGGCTTGTTAGGGCTGGTTAGCACTGGTTAGGGCTTGTTAGCACTGGTTAGGGCTGGTTAGCACTGGTTAGGGCTTGTTAGCACTGGTTAGGGCTGGTTAGCATTGGTTACGGCTGGTTAGCACTGGTTACGGCTGGTTAGCACTGGTTACGGCTGGTTAGCACTGGTTACGGCTGGTTAGCAATGGTTACGGCTGGTTAGCGCTGGTTAGGGCTGGTGGAAAAGCATGTCCGCTAAGCGGTAGGAATAAGCTTTTTTCATGTAAAAACATTAGCATTTATCCTTGTCCAAAGATAAAGGTGTCTAAAACTTGGATGGCATATTCAACGAAAGAAATAATATGTGAGTGTGCCCTGAAACGACCGTGTCCAAATCTTGAAAGACTATTGTTTTACCGACGATTATTATCCGACGTGAATAATCGGGGACACGAATATACAGGTGTTCGAACTATCAGGACACCGTTGTATGCCATCGCGTTTCCAATAAACTATTTCTGCATTTCCAGAAGCCAAATGAGGCGAAAGCGCTCGTAGCATAAACATAATGCAACACACAACCTCCGCGTCTAGATTGATGCGTCATCTTCGTACCTAAGTGCAGCGTCTTTGAAGAAAATAACCCGCCCGCCAAAAGGGCGCATTACTTCAACTAACATTGAGAAGAAAATCCTCGAATGAAGAACATTTGGGTAATAACAGGAACCAAATTGAGCATTCAGCTTCTGTACGTGGGCCGACGACCGCCAACGAGTAATTTCATTTGGGATTGCCCTGTGTAGACTGAAAAGCCCTTAAGCCCTTTCCGTACACTCGTATATAAAATCTCGAGCACTGCAATTTCTCCTCTTGTACGCAATCATCTCCAATTACGTTTAATAATAGAGCCATCATCATCTCCTTCCATTCCGCGCTATTTCTCGGCCTCACTTCGACCCAAGCCTTTTTATCTCGCTTCTTTGGCCATCTGTGGAAGCTGATTTTTCGATATTTCTTTTCATCGAGGTCGCTGTTTAGTGGCACGCGCTTCATCTTCCTATTCTTTCTGTTTGTTTTCACAAAAAGTAGCAGCAACACGATGTTCAAGATTTGAATCAATTATATCTTGAAAAAAAAAACGATCCTTTGAAGAGTCGATTTTATCGAAAAATTATTCGATCGTTTCTGATTACTTTGTACCAGTATAAGTCGATTCGAGATTCATTACCGATAATAGGAAATTTCGTATTTTAACTGCAGTAAGCACACACTAATAATTATTGTAAGAATTTCCATTTTGCCTACTTTACAGGATAGCGAAAAAACTGCATCATTTCTAAATAATATTTCTAAATCGCAGGATACGAGATATCATAACAATTGCAATTTTGAGCCGAAATAATTCGATAATCGACCGAATGAGCGCTAAAATCGGTAAAAACCTAGGAACTTACCTGATAGAAACCGTAATCTCATTTTCGTCAAAAAGGAGAAATGAGGTCTCAATTTTTCACCGCCGGTATATAAAAAAAAAATTCCAAAATAATGATTCCGAGTGTTTGACGAGCATTCCAACGAAAGTATGGAATGTTTTTTATATCTCCCGAAATTCTTGAGTAACAAATCTTGCTAAATGTCTGAAAAATACGGAAATACATTAATAAGGTAGCTATTTGTCTAAAGAATTGAGCCATTGTCAGGCCAAGATTGATGTTTGGTGAAAATTTTAAGTACCCACTAATTAAAAAAAATAAATAAAAAAAAGGTTGACACATTTTTTTAATTAATTTTTTTACAGGCTTTGGAACGTAAAACAGTGAATTTTGAGGGAGGTTACACCATGTTCATTATTGATAATTAAGCAAAAAATAATGCAATTAGCTCATTGAATCTTCATCGTCGCAATAAAGTTATCGAAGTTTGAGATTGAGCTCAGCGCCTTCCTCCTGCTTCAAGCTTAACGACGAGATCGAACTCGATGTATTTCATTTGAACGTGCGATTTACGTCATTTGATCAGTCCGCCATCTGACTAAATTGAAAATCACATCAGTCAACGGCATTACGCGTCGATATCGACTGGGAAATCACTTTGAAATTTGAACATTTCGAACTCGTTCCGGAAAATCGTATTGCGATTCAATTTATCTTGTGGCTTGAGGCGTTGAGAATGGATTTGACAAATCTAGCGACTGCATCGCTTGATATTTTCGATTAATATTAATTTACGATTCCATACAAGTACTGGTTACTTTCATATTTACGTAGTAAGAATTATTGTGATCGTCTGAAACGTCTCGGAAGTATTCACTTTCTGAACGAGTGTTTGTGTGTCTATGGTGGAAAATTACATAAGTCTTAATAATTATGTTCGTAAAAAATGAATGAAACTCAATGAAATTTCTGGAGAATGTTTTCCTAGTAGATGTGCAAAATTAGCCTTGATTGGTTCATATACCGTAACTCCACGTTATAATTTTTTTTCGCGCTTTCGCTTGTGCGTATTTCTTATTTTGATTTTTACAGGCCGCAAAAACCAATCAGACCTCCTTATTTTAGACCTTTGAGGGAAGAGTAGCGGCAGGAAATACTATTTCTCAATCCAGTTGTTCGTGACTTGAGTATTAGGATAATCAAAGGTGAGTTATTCAGCCAGATTCGTACTCAAGTGTCGAGTTCGATGGGATTTTGATAACCCATAATTTTTATATGTAGGTTGAGGGGGAGAAAAACGAGGCGACCTCTTCTCCATTTTTTATTCAGCCGAGTACTTTCGCCCGTTCGGGCTTCTTCAGGGCATTATAGGACCAAGTGTACCTATGGCCCCTGGTACCTATGGTCCTATGGCCCCTGGTACCTGGAGAAGAAAAAAAACTCTGCAAGATTGCCAGATGTGATCCATATAAACTCGCAATCCAAAAACAATCGACATAATGAAGGTGTTTGAGAATAGCGAACAAGAGTTGAACCCAAGTTCGTTCTCTTCTTGAGACAAAAGAGAAAAACGATGCGATCTATGGCGCGCATTTGCGCAAGGGCTTGCAATGAATATAAGAGGTCATGAGAAGAAATCAGTCGAAGGATCGGATGTGAGTTTTTCGTCCAAAGGCCCTCGCAGTACATCAGTGCCCATTGTGTCGAGGGGAGGGCCATTGCCGAATAAACTGGCTGCACCTACAACTGATTTTATCGATTCGAAATCCGTTGGCGGAGAAGTTATAGCTGAAAAGCTTACTGCCAAGGAGAGCTGGTTTTTCATGCGCTCGTTATCTTGTTTTGCCATGGGCCGATGTTTTTCGGACACTGCCTTCGGAAACGGGTAATTGCTTGATGAAGAGTGATTCGAAGATCGTGAAGAAGAATCAATGATTAAGAGGAGGATGTACAGTTTGAGTTCGAATCGGACGATCACGTTCAAGACGGCAAAACTGCGTCAAGATTCGGCTCAGTTATTCTTCCTCGGGCTAAGCGTAAGAGACGTCTATTTTTCATTCCACGTTCACCATCGAGTAATAGTCCGCGCGGGTTTGAAAAAAAAGTTTTCTATTTTTGAGCGTACGCTGTGTTTATTAGGTAGTGCTCCTCGCTCATTTATGAATTTTGATTAAAGAGTAACGTAAAGCACGATTGAAACGGCAAATTAAGGTGTTTTCTTGTTTTTCTTTTTTTTGAAATTGAGAAATTTTCATCGGAAAGCTCGTCTAACTTCTTATAGGACGCCAACACGTTTTTTTTTCGTAAAGTGTTTTTAATTCATTTTTTGCGAACCAAGTTTTTAATTACTATGCTGCTGGCCAATGAAAATGCCCTATAAAATAGTGAAAAGGTCGCACGTTGTCTTTTTCTAAACTTCCCATTTTGTAAGATGATGCGATATTTAAAGTTTATTGCGATTATTAAAACCCTAATTTGGCAAAGCACATAGATTTTTTCCTCCATATTTCAACCCAATAAACGAAACAAGTCTCCTTCAACTGTCCAATACGTTTCTAAATACGTTTAAATAATAGAATATAATACAGAGTTTTCATATCGGTTGAATTTTTGGAGATCACTCTGCATAGATAGATAGATAAGATAATGTTTACTTGTCTTCTCGATATTACAGTTATATTTATCACAACAGATAAATTAAAATATTGATGTTTCTTGGTTACATTTTCATTTGAGGACTGCACATTCATGTCATTCGATTCAGCGTCCAAAAATCTATATGATTTGATACCAAATACACATTTTTCTGAAAAACCTTCGAATATATGAATTTAATTCCCCTCAAAACCCCCCAAAAATACCCTTAAAATTGAGCTAGCAAGTTGGTTCAAGAATTGGGCCGTCGTAGGACCGACATTGATTTTTGGTGAAAATTTCAAGAATTTAGCTATTTTATTTAGTTATTCAGAAAACTGCTAACGGCGTACGGCGGACAGACAGAATTTTTTTTTTATTGGATATTCGGATTCTACATGCCTTTAAACGTAAAACATCAAATTTTGAGGGGGTTATAAAATTTTTTTTTCTTGGGCGATTAAAATAGTTTATTATTGAATAATAAACCAAAAATTCTCTCTGTCCGCCGTACGCCGTCAACACTTTTCCGGCTAAACTATAAATTCTAAAGTTCTAAAATAGCTAAATATAGCTAAATATATCTAAAAATAGCTAAATTCTTGATATTTTCACCAAATATCAATCTTGGTCTCACAACGACCTAATTGAACCAAATTGCTAGCTCAATTTTAAGGTTAATTTTGGGAGTTTTTGAGGGGAAGAAAATTCATATTTTTCAAGGTTTTCCAAAAAAAGGTTTATTTTGGTATAAATTTCTATAGGTTTTTGGGCACTGAATCGAATGAGACATTGTGGGGTCGATGGCTTTATTGGTTCTCGAGTTATCGCAGCTTTTGTGTTGAATTTGGGACACTCTCTTCATCTATACCGTAAGGCGAAAAATTCAGGTTTCAATTTGGAAATTTAGAAAATTAAAAACGATTACAATGACAATAGTTGCTACGGATTTTTCCCCTATAGTTACCCATCTTTTTTTCGATAGGACGTTCATAAATGTTCAGAATAATTAAAATCACAAATGGATAGTTGTCTTAAATCATTATTGAAGCGAAGGAATAATTAATCATCGTAGGTACGCTCATTTGCAGCGTTTTTCTCAGCTGTCAGTAAACTAACTACCAATTAATTTTTATCTCTATGTTTTCTTTCTTTCTATCCTTTTTTCTCGCTGCATTTTTTCTACTTAGTAGGTATTGTATTTATTCTTTTTTTCTAGTGTCAATGAATTATCTACAAATTCATCTCAGTCTTTCTCTTTGAATCACTGCTTCCAAGCGTTGGCCTCTGTGATGATACGGTTCAACTGCAATCGAAAGTTCTTCTTTTCTCTACGAGAAACGAACGCCGGACGCCGAGGCGGAGTATTTTTAAAATGATGCTCGAGAATTGTGAATGTTTGAGCGTAAGTAGTGTGAAGCTGACGAAAATAGAGTCCGTCTTGCCAAGGCACCACGTGTCTCAGTTGAGATGCCCCATAGCGAACTTGTAAGAAGTTCAACTGCCCGAATATCGTCATAAGCGTGGCGAGATACAGAAAACAACTCGACAGTTCTATCTGACGCTGGACTGATCGATCGGCCAACCATTGCAAAAGGTTTGTTCGTTGAAAAATTTCATCAAATAAGGAGGACGAGAGGAAATTGGATGCTACCGCGAAGGATAATGTATTTTTTTACGTTGAACCGAATGAGGTAATCATTATTTGTTCTCGAGTTGTCTTGACTTTCGAGGGCAATTTGAGAGTTTCTGAATAAAAAATTTTCAAGTGATTTTACAGTGGTTTATTATTCCTTTGCTTCAAGCATGGCTTGAAAATACCATACACTTATTATATTAACCGGAACTCTTCTGAAAATTTCCCTCTAACAACATATTGGTTATGGTAACGAAGAGCAAACTTTTCAACAAAAACCGTAAGATAAAACGCTGCAAATGATTGTAAGTACTAAGGTTTATTATTCCTTCGCTTCAATATTGATTTAGAAAGACAATCCATTTGTGATAGTTATTATTTCGAACTTTCGGAACAATCCCACCGAAAAACAGATTGGTAACTATCGGGGAAAAATCCGTAGCAACTATTGTAATTTTAATCATTTTTATTTTTCTTAATTTCCTAATTAAAAACTAAATTTTTGCCTACCGGTACAGCTGGAGAGTGTTTGACGACCATTCCAATGAGTATAGAACGATTTTTATAGCTCCAAGAACTCTCGAGTTATACCCTCATGTCAAATTTCTGAAAATCTCCCAAATTCGACACAAAAACTGTGATAACTCGAGAACCAATGAAGCTACCGACCCCGCGATGGTCTCATTCGATTCAGCGTCCAACAATCTATATAATTTGATATCACGTACACATTTTTCAGAAAAAACCTTGAAAAATATGAATTTTCTCCCCCTCAAAAACACCCTTAAAATTGAGCTAGCAAGTTGGTTCAAGAATTGGGCCGTCGTAGGACCGAGATTGATTTTTGGTGAAAATTTCAAGAATTTAGCTATTATGGTTTGGCCGGAAAAGTGTTGACGGCGGACAGACAGAATTTTTTTATTGGATATTCGGATTCTACATGCCTTGAAACGTAAAACATCAAATTTTTAGGGGGGGTTATAAAATTTTTTTTTGGGCGATTGCAATGGTTTATTACTGATAATAAACCAAAAATCGCTGTAGTGCTCGTAGTCTTCAGTATACTACAATTGACTAAGGATAATATCATATCTATATAATAATATTATCTTGGAGTTCCTCTATGTCTGCATAGTTGCGTCTAAGTAGCTCCAATTTTGTACGTATTTTAGTCGTTACTTTTCCAATAGTTTCAAGACAAAATAGCTAACTTACATCGTACGGAATTTTTCCAACACAATATTCTTCATGTTCGAAATCACCGAATTTCAAGGGGCTTGGAATTTTTTCGTCACTACATTAGCAAACGATTATTATCGAATTGTGCATCGAAAACGCGAACGATATCGACGTTCGACTTCTCGCACTAGGGGAGAAAATAATTTCAAAACAATGACGCCAGCAAGACAATCGGCCAAATGTAAATGCTTGCGACCTTTCGAGCTCCATAAATAATGATAATGTTATTAACAACGCAACGCTCAACAGGGACAATCGATTATTGTGCTCGGTGCTCAGCCGTCGAAAAAGGATGGGGCGAGTGAAGAAGGAAACCGTAGTTTACGTAATAACCTTTCATGACTCGGGAGGCGAACTATTGTTATCGTTAAGTGCGATACAATGAGACGAATACTCCGGGCCCGCGAGTATCGTTCGCTCGTATTCGAGCGAGCTTGTGGTCCGGTCGGAACGAGTCGCTAACGCAGACTCGCGCAGGCGAAGGGAGGGACGTCAATAGACGGTAATCAGGAGCAATGCGCGTTCGCATCACTTGCCGCGCAATTGAACCAGTTGAGCAAGCGAGTGAACTTGAATACGAGTGTGTGAAAGGATCAACCGCGTTAGCAACTGATTCGTCTTCTGCTTGTCATGTCTGGGATCCGTGTCATTGCCCGATTCGCACTGATTCGCGAATCGACCGTCCACGGATGAACTAGGTAGTACCCGGGCGCCAAGTTTGTATATAACTTTATTTGACGGATATACCATTTACAACATCAACAATATAAATAAAATTTCGTCAACAATAATAATAAAAATAAAAATAAATATTTTGGATACAAAGTGGGAACATGTGAAATCACGGTTTTGTATAGAATATCATTTAGAAAATCACTTTTGACCAGAAATTACAATTACATACTTTTTAAAAGGGTAGACAGCATGGTGAGGCTCCCAGCGTCGAAATCAAAATTGATTTCATTCGCGCTCCTCATCATCCGATCGAGTGGGTGATTGTTCCCATAATTTGTCCTATGCCTGCTAGGTTGAAAGGATCGACCTGCTCTCAAACTACGTGAGGGGACATGGACGTTTACCAGCGACAACAGGTCAGGACAGTCGATTAACGAATGTAAAACTTTATAAAACAAAAGGAGATCAAAATTATTCCGTCTTTTTTCCAAGGATTGCAGATTGAGGTTGCTCATCCACGACTCATATCTATGCTCTGTCACATCCCAGCTCGATTTATGAGCATACATCCTGAGAAATTTTTGTTGGATCCTCTCAAGCTTAACAACGTATTTCTTACAATACGGATTCCAAACTGGAGTGCGATACTCCGCAAGAGGACGAATCAGGGATCTATATAGGTACAAAAACACGTGGGGATCACTGAATTCCTTAGAATACCTTGAGATGCAACCCAACCTCTGGTAGCATTTACGGACGATCGAGTCTACATAATCGTTGAATGACAACGCAGAATCAAAAGTTATGCCTAGGTCGCAGACCTTGGAAACAGAAGGCACCAACTTACCGGATCTGAATGCATAAGGAAAGCTAATTGCAGACTTCTTCTTTGTGAATCTAACCACTATGCACTTGTCCTCATTAAGCTTGAGACCATTACGGTTACAGTACGATTCAAGATTCTCCAAGTCCCTCTGCAAGGATTGACAGTCTTCAGCTGTCTTAATCTCCATGAAGATCTTGGCATCATCAGCAAATAGCAGACATTTAGATGACTCAAGACAAGACGTCAAATCATTAATAAAGACTAGAAAAAGTATGGGAGCTAAGTGAGCACCCTGCGGTACACCAGAGAGCACGGGGAAAGGCTCCGATTCAAAATTTAGAATTTTAACAACTTGAAACCGGTTTTCAAGATATGAAGAAATCCAGGAAAGAAGGTTACCAAAAACACCATATGATTTCAATTTAGCAAGTAGAATATCATGATTAACAGAATCGAAGGCTTTTGAAAAATCAGTGTAAACCACGTTTTCCACAAGTTGCGGCGATTTGTTGCTTTTGGTTTATCATTTTAGAATAAAATGTCTAACCCCCCTCAAAATTTGTTGTTCTTTTCAACGCATGTAGAATCCGAATATCCAATAAAAAACGCTGCAAATGATCGTCCAGTGGTTTATTATTCCTTCGCATCAATAATGATTCAAGAAGACTATGGCTACGAAGCCCTGATGATGCCCGAATGGGCGAAAGTGCTTGGCAGGCCAACAATAAAAAACAGGAGAACAGGTCGCCGTGGTTCTCTCCCCCTCAACCCCAACAACGAAGTTATAAAATCATGCGTTTCTTTTGGTTGAGATGGTGTGGATTGTGGTGACCATTAGAGACGTAATTTTACAAACAAAACAAAACACTCAAGACTTGAAAGAAGGTGCAATGCACTAGAACTCACTATTGCTCTCTCGAATCTTCAAAAAAAAAAAAAAAAAAAAAAAAAAAAAAAAAAAAAAAAAAAAAAAAAAAAAAAAAAAAAAAAATTAAAACGTGCAAGCTTTTTAGTTTGATTTTTCCCCAAGCATCCTATTTGTCCGAAATACATTTTATGAAAATCCATTCTCGTGCATCCTTTCCCTCAAGCCGTTCATGATATGAATTCATATTACGTGACAAATATCCACCATAAATTTAAGTTATCCACTATAAGTTTAAGTTATCCACTATATAATAAGTTTAAGTTAGCACTATAAATTTCCGTTGTTCTCGAAAAGTCGAACCCAAGAGCTGCTCGATATTCGAGCATTAAATTTATGGCCAATTATCTTAATTATGCCCTAATTCGATCCAGCATTTGAAAAACTATCGACTCAAATAAATTACTTCACACTAAAACGATCAATGTGTGAAATTCTTAGCAACATTTTTATTTCGGATGAATTCTCAAGGATGCAAAAAATGTTATGACGCATCGTTCCAACTACCGCCAATTAGGCTCAGATTCGATCTACCGAAGGAATTTGCCGCTAACGGAAAAAAGCCCGACTGAAAATAAATTCGAGTGAAAATACATCCTTGTTTGCCAGGTTGTGGATGCGGGGAGCAACAGGTCGCTGGTGTTTCACTGCTGTCCCCGAGGTCCCTTAAATCACATTTATTCCCGATTGCTACCGTTCCTCTTGAACGGGCGGCTTTCTCAAATTGACTGCGAGTCAGTATCGAGTAATTCTCCAAATCTATTTTTACTTTCATGTTTACGTAGAAAATACACTTTCTGAACAAGTGTCTGGAGTAAAAAAAGACGTCAATTGTCATATATCCGTGGAAAATGAACGAAATATAATAATGAACCTTCCAGGTAATGTTTTCCGACTAAAAGTGCAAAATTAGCCATTTCCGGATTTTGGTTAACACACAGTACTTCCGAAATATAACAGTTCAAAGTTTTTTTTTTGTTTTGGATTTTTACAGGCTATAAGAGTCGATATTTTTCTACGTTTGAGGTTTAAAACATTCATCATAGCGAGCAGATGATGCTTGATTTTTAGTATATTGGGTCACATGAGATTTTTTTCACGATTTCGCTACTGCGTATTTTGTATTTTGATTTTTACAGGCCGCGGAAATCAATATATTTGAACGCTCTAGGTCTTGAAATGTTTGGGACGGTGATTGAACAATGCCTGATTTTTACCAAGTGGATCACATACAGTACTTCCGCGTCATACGCATATATTTACTTATATTTTGATTTTTTTTCAGACCCGAAAAATGATTATTTAAACGATGGGGAACTTGAAATGATTCTTTATGACAACTGACAGCGTTTTATATTTATTATTGGTGTCATACACCGTACTTACTTGTAATCGCATTTTCAGTTTTCTTTCTTTTTTTTTCTTGAGTCTCCTTGCTATAAAAATGACTCAATTTCACAAAACTTGTTATCTTACAAACTTGTTATAGCGTGAAATGAAGAGTTGTGAAGTACAGAGTACGTACCTAACAGTTCAATAGGAACGGGACACATACCTCATCTTTGATTTTGTATAAATGGAAAAGGGAAAAACAGTGGCCTCAATTTTAGAATTCTCTTTAATTCTCCTATCACATCACAACGATCGCAGTCGATGCGATCGTCCTTCTCCGGACCAACTTCAGTTTTCTACAATCTAGAGCGATTCTGATTTGTGGCTAGTAGTTGTAAATGGACTCCAACGTAAATATGAAGAGCGAAAAATTGCAAATAACCGCATTTTCGCTTTTGACATCTTACAGCAAATTTTTCTTTCTCCTCCCGAAAATTTCCTCGATCGGACAAGCACGAAAATGACACATGCACAAAAATGCACTTTTACGCTGATTCATTGACACTAACCTGTCGTACAACAATGCTGCCGGAACTATCCGAGAAACTGCCTTCACCACCAACGGTCCTCCGGCTGTATTTCTTCGAATGAGTCGCACGCGACTGCAACAGAAAAAGCGACGTGCTGATCTAGAATTTTCGCAGAAATAGAAATAATTTGTATTCATTTCGATCGATTTTTGGACGTCAATAGAAGATTTTTGTATTACATTTAAGTACAGTGACGTGGCTGGCAACTCTTGTCCAACGACACAGGCTTCGCCTAAGTTTGTACAAAATAGTTGGGTGTACTTTTTTTTTTTTAAACTTTTGTGATAATATTATTATGTAGTAATAAAAAAATTAAAAAAAAAAATAATGAGAAGAGAAGCGGTGTTTCGCGAAATATTCGGCGACTTCATGAGGGAACAATTTATCTAATATAATGATCAATACAAAATATAAAGATAAAATTGCTCTCCCAAAATTTATAATTTTATAAAAATAATAATATTATTATAAAGGTATTTATTCCTGGGGGAAAATATTCATCTAATATAATGATCAATAAAAAATATAAAGATAAATTTGGTCTCACAAAATTTATAATTTTATTAAGGTCCGATGACGCGAATGATTTTTGTAAGAAAATGATACCACGGCGCGATTTTCAAGGTGAAAAAAATACGTGCGTGCCTAGCTACTTTAATTCATGTTCATTGCGAGCATAAGCTCCACGACAGTTTGTCTTGCGAAGAAAAATTCTCCGATTTAACTAGAAAATAGTCTTAAGGGGAGTAGGGCCACCCGTGGTGTAGTGGTATGCAGCGTCAGCTCTTACACGGAGGAGCCAGGTTCGAATCCGGCTGAGGTCAAACTCATATTTGGTCTCTTCGTCCTCCACACTCAGGGAGGTGAGGCAATGAGTAGCCATGAGGGAAATCGACAGAATTAGTAAGTGCAGGAACGATGGTTATCTTCTGCTTCCCCTGTGGGAACGGCTGACGACGTCCACGATGGTAAAGTAAATTCCCAGTTGGACAAATAGCCAAAGTGAACCTCCTACTTTACTTTACTTACTTACCCTTAGGGGAAACCTAATGTTGATCGATGATTTTTTTCGTAATAAAAAATCGATGGAAATTTTCCTTTGTATTAGACCGGATCGATCAACAATTACCACATAAATACGGTAGAAATGGAGGTCACGTTCGGTGAAATACATTGTTCGCCAGTTCAACTAGTTAATGAACCGACAGATGGACATATACACATAGAGAGGAAATCTATTCAGTAAAAACTTACTTCGCCCCAAAACGCTGGATAATAATCCGTTTGAGGAATCGGCCGTTTTAAAAACGTGGAAAAACGCTCCCTTTGGCACCTCCTGCTACTGGACCAGAAGTTCGCGTGATGGTAAAGGCCTCCGTTTTTCGAAACGGAGTAAAAAAGCGTAAATAACCGGAGGGCGGCGGAAAGACAGTGCCACCACATATAAATAGTAGAGTTATCTAGGAAGGTACCCAACTGCTGATTGGGACTGGAAATGACGCAAAAAAGTCGGTAATATTAGATAGCCATTAACGAATTAAGGAGTTGAGAGAAGAGAAACGGAAATCTAAAGAAGGGTAAAAAGAGGTCTTTTGTTCGAAAGTGAGCCAGGTAAATGGTAGACCACCTGTCCGCAAGAGTCGGGATAAGTTATGGACGTAGGTGGTTCAAGGTTGGAAATAGAAGAATGGCACATGAGGGGTCACGGATACCTTTTCCGCCAATGTTCACATTCGTCCGGACAATTTCCAATAATCGAACTAATGTTAAAAGAAGGTGGTACGTTAAAGGTAAACCGAAGAAGTAACAGAGAGGAAATCGAGCGAGGGAATTTTTTTCGCGATCAATTTTGAATAATTAATTTGTCTAGGTTGAATTTCGAATCGATGTGCCATTGGTGACGGAAACGAATGAAAATCTAATGCCACGGTTTAAAAATTATCTCGCACTTAAATGAGCCGTTGATGAATTTAGGATAACTCGCAGTACATTCGGGAGAGAAGAGTTCGATTTTTTTCTATTTTAATTTTTACTGGCCTTGAGAATTAGAATAATAAGGTCCTGAAATGTTCTTCAAGTCAAGTAGATATTGACTTCCCGTTATTAGATTTTTTGGCTGCACTGTAGGATCTATACTCATCAATTTTTTCATGGACACCGAAGCGAGGAATATAGTTCTTATTTTGACCTCGGGTGTACAAATTTTCCCAAATCTCGATCAGGAAATGATCAAAAATACGTTACAAATTACTCGTTTTCATAATATTGCGTAATTTTTAAATTGAAACACGATCGAGGTTCCCGGTAAAAAAATTTAAAAAATCCGTAAAAACTGACTCGAGTTTGAGTTTTTTTTTTTTTTTTGCGATAAGAACCGTTCACATAGTTTTAAAACCTTTTGTTCAATTTTTTCTCTTTCCTCAACGCCCGAGGAGCGGAAATGTGGAGCAATTCTAAATTTTATGTAAGAAAAATGATTTTTTCGGGTCACTACTCACTTTACTATGATCTGTGAGGCGTCAAAAAAAAAAGACTCGACAACAAACCAAATTTTTCAAAAAAATATAATTTTTTTTTCATTTCTAGTTTAAAAATTAGCCGAGCATAGATAAAATCATCTATACTCACAAAAGAGGGAAGATTGGTCTTTAGATGGAAAATGAATCAATATTTTTGACCGGTCAAGGTAGATAACGTTTGAATTTTATCGTTTGGCTCACAGGCCATATTTCTACGTTGAGATTGCTGCACTGTGTTTCTTTGCTCATCAATCTATTTTACTGGGCAATGTGTACTCCAAAGCGCGGAAACTGGTTCCAAAATTCTGACATTCAGTATTCAAATTGACCTCAATTTTCGATAAGGGAGTGAGCAAAAATATGTTGACTATTATTTGTTTTTAAAATGTCGAAGCAATTTTCAAATCAAAACATGGTCAAAGTTCGTTGTAAAATAAAAGCTGTACTATCCAAAAATCTTAATTGACTCAAATTTTTTTTATTTTATATACTTACGGGCAATAAACCAATTTTTCCCCGGAATTTAAACATAACAATGCAAGAAACGCTTTATTATCGAATTATTAATTCAAAAATCGATTGTTGACCAATTTTTCGAGTTGAAAAAAATATCCGTACTCAGAAAAAGTTCATTGTTATCACAGCATTTGTGTTGAATTTGGGAGATTTTCGGAAGTTTGCTATGAATGTATAACTCGTGAGTTCTTGGAGCTATAAAAATCGGCAGTACCGTTTGGCGAAAAATTTAGCTTTTAATTTTGAAATTAAGAAAAATAAAAATTATTAAAATTACGGTAGTTGCTCGGAGTTTTCCCGTTCCAATCTGTTTTTCGGCGGGAACGTTCACAAACGCGCGGAATTATTACAATCGCAAATAAATAATTGCTAATCATTATTGCAGCGAAGGAGGAGGAGCAGAGCTTGCTTTTTTCTTTCTTTAGGCAAATGATTCTGAAGTCTGTTTTATTTTATTTTTTATATTTTTTCTTTAGGGTTTTCTATACCGCCTCTTGTTTTCCGACCCAGTGTGAACCTCTCGCTCATTTAGTTAGTCGAATTCCACGATGTACAAGCTGGAGAGGGTTATTTTTTCCAATCGACCTCTTAGAGGATTTGAAAGAGCAAAGAGCGTACGCCAGGTAGGTGCACCTATGCCAAGGTCACGATTTAAACTTGAAAAACAGTTTTAGTCTGTAGAAAAGGTCGGATTGTCCAGGAGGGAAGTACGTATACCTAGCAAACGACCTATCACCACTAACACGAACTCATTGTATACCTGAGACGGCCGAACCTACCATCACATCTACGTACGGACAATGCATAAAAGGAGAAACGAAAAGGCAGGTGGCGCGCAGAGATTACATCGGTTTTCGAGACGACTCCGCCATTTTGGGTTACCTGTCAAAAGTGTCATTTCTCGCTCCTTCGGTTATCTTCAGCGTCCGAAGGGGGGCCATTTCGACCTATTGTGTTCGCTCTGACTTGTTTGTTGTTAATTTCGAATTCACTTTGAAATTTCACCTTTGGCTGCTGCTTTTCGTTTCTACGTCTCTTAGAGGTACGAGATAAGCTGCGTCCTTCGGTAGTGATAACTAAAGGACTTGACACGTATCTCGTCAACGCCTTGTAAACCGAATATTGCACTGAAATGAAAATGGTACCAGTAATATTTGAAAACGCTGCAAATAATGTACAGTTGATTATTATTCCTTCGCTTCAATATTGATTTAAGAAGACTATCCATTTGTGATAGTAATTATTCCGAACATTTGTGACCGTGTATCGGTTCGAAAATTGATTCGATATTTCAAAAACGCTGCTAATGCTTGTAAAGTGGTTTATAGTGGTTTATATTGGTTTATTCCTCTGCTTCAATAATGATGCAAGAAGACTTGGTGATAGAAATTATAACGAACATACATGAACGTTTTCAGCAAAAAACAGAAGAAAGAACAGAAGAAAGCCCGCAGCAACTATGGTAATTTTAATCATTTTTCTTAATTTTCAAATGAAAATTATTCGTCTAACGTTTCAGCTGAAGAGAGTGCTTGACGACCGTTCCAACGAGTATGGAACAATTTTCATATCTCAAGAAATTCATCCTCATGTCCTATTTCTGGAAATCTCCCAAATTCGACACAAAAGCTGCGATAACTGGAGAACCAATAAAGCTATCGACCTCATTCGATTCAGCGTCCAAAAATCTATAGAAACTGATACCAAATACATATTTTTCGGAAAAACCTTGGAAAATATTAATTTTCTCCCCCTCAAAACACCCCAAAAATACCCTTAAAATTGAGCAAGCAATGTGGTACAAGAATTGGGCCGTCGTAGGACCGAGATTGGTTTTTGATGAAAATTTCAAGAATGTAGCTGTTATAGTTTGGCTAAATTGTTAGCTAAAATTCTAAAAGTGATTTCGGGGAGTTTCGTGGGGGAGAAAATTCGTATTTTCCAAAATGTTTCCGACAAAGGTGCATTTGGTAGCAAGTTCTGGCAGCATTGAACATCCTGGACACACTCCCTCTCAATTTCACTTAGCTTGGCTCGAGGAACAAACCGAATAATGCGAATAAAACTAGAAAATACAATTCCAGTGTCGGGCTTACTGTTAAATGTTGTCAAAAATATTCAGCTAAACGTTGAATTACAACTATCGAAGAGTCAAAAGGTGTCAAGAGTTTTCAATAGGTTGCACAAATGCTGTACATGAAAAGAGGCTTTGTTTGGACAGTTCTTTCGTTAATTAGAAATCATTACAATGTTTTTTTTTTGTTTTTTTTTTTTTTTTTTTTTTTTTTTCATGTCACTGAAACAAAAAGTTGAGACCTTGTGAGACATGAACACGG
Organism: Tupiocoris notatus; assembly: GCA_037159825.1. Lineage (NCBI taxonomy): Eukaryota > Metazoa > Arthropoda > Insecta > Hemiptera > Miridae > Tupiocoris > Tupiocoris notatus. The sequence continues at coordinate 47,947 of JASJUZ010000130.1, read as the reverse complement.
ACAGAACCGTCTTCCTTTTTAATCGTCTTTTTTAAAATAAAGCTAAAGAATTTCCTTCTAAAACAGGAGACGAATTATTCGTAGACCAAAAGCATCGAAGATAATTGAACTTTTTTCAAGCGTAGAAGATAATTTATATCCAACTACGAGCGATGATCGCTTCGATAAAAATAAGTTCTGATTAAAGTTAATTCAGCCAATCGCACAATCCGGAATATTCAATGGAAGCAGCTGCTAGAACGGGCAAGCCTTCAATCGGTTAATGGCATCAGATTATCTTGGACTCTTGAGCAACGATGGACTCACCAAACGCGTTCGATATTTCAAGGGCAATCAGTGAGCGTTATACTCTAATATAACTTCTTGCAGTTCAATCACCTCAAGCAAAGACTGAAACACCTCTGTCTAAATCGAGAGCCTCGACATGAAAACGGCTCACTCGACGATCACGAAATTAAGCGAGAAACGGACTTAAATATTTCTTCATCGGCTTCGTCGCATTCTTTCGAAGGTTATTAACAAATACTTGTTCCGATTATTAATATCTAATATTATTACAATATAATTATTATCTAATATTATTACAAGATATTATTATTATCTAATATTATCACGATATTATAATTATTATTAGTTTTAGAAAAGTCAAAACACGTTTTTTGACATAAAGTGGAATATATCTCGAGAGCTATCATATACGCTAGACATTTTCTTATTTTTAATCGATTCTACGTTAAATTTCCTTCATTTTCTTCCACAGCACCTAATCGTTCCCATTTCGGGAACGTGACGAAAAAAAATCCCAAAGTTGAAACTTCAAAAGTATGAAAATCGAAAAAAATTCGAAAAATATTATTAATTGTTCGAATTCGATTATTTTCACTTTAAATTCGAACTCTACGTCTAATTTCCTGTAGGAATCATTAATTAATCAAATTTGAACAGTACTGTATTTGCAGCGGAATTTCAAAGTTGAAAAACGTAGGAGTGGCGTAGTATTAAACTGGAAAAACTGATAGTTGTCGTGAAATTTCCGCCGTTTTGACGTCATATTCGGATTCAGCGTTAAATTTCCTATAAGAATAGCTTTCAAAATCGCTTAATAATGAAAATTTAATTTTTCACCATTGCGGAGCTCGATATTTCGGCCGTTGAAAAACTCGATTCACGGAAAATAATTTCTCTGGCTCTGTTTAAATTTTTTTCACCAAATTTTTTGCTATGTACGTGTGTAAGACGTTCAAATGAAGACTCCTGCGTAATAAAACAATTGATTCGCATTTATTTTGACCCCGAAAATCACGGTTAAAGTCCAATTTTCGAGCTTTCAAAAACCGATTTTTTTGGACCTCTTGCAGATTTTTCCGAAAAATAAAAAAAATCACAAAAATACATCATGGTAAGACACAACTTTCCTGAAAATTTCAGATTTTTATCTGTATTGAAAGACGAGTAAAAATTCGTTAACTGTTCGGTTGAAAAAAATCGCAGGGGTTCCCCTTGGATTTTTCGCGAAAACTTTTTTGTAATAGATTTCGCTCAAATTCAGCATAATGATAGTTGATGATGTGTATATCAATAATATATGATTCATTCTTTGTTTCTTTCGCACTAAATAGATGAAAATAACGTTTAAAGTGGAAAAATGTCATGTTTTCGTGTATAGTCTACCAATATTGTTGAATAACGCAAAAACGGTTGAAAAATGGATAGGTACATTACATTGGGAAAATGTGGACAGTTAAATTACCTATCTTTTGGTATATTCAAACATCTGAATTCCTTCCTTCCTTGTCCAAAGATAAAGGTGTCTAAAACTTGGACGGCATATTCAACAAAAGTAATATGTGAGTGTGCCCAGAAACGTCCGTGTCCAAACCTTGAAAGACTATTGTTTTACCGACGTGGACAGTTGAGGACACGGATGATCGGGGACACGAATATAGGGTGTTCGAACCAGGAGTATAAATATTTAATCGTTATTGCTATCTAATGTAATTATTATTGCTATCTAATACCGGTTCCAATTCTTTACCATTCGTTCGGCATATATGCTGTCGGCTAAGTTGAACGTGGTGGGTCTGGGCCTCGTACATTCGTATTGATATTCGTCCGGGCCTTCCTACGCGTCGTACGACGAACAATGTCATCTCAAATAAATCGGTTGCCAGTCGCAGGCCAATGAGAGGGGTGAAGAATGAGGAGTCTTCCTCATCAATCAAATGGGGTCATCCGCAACTGGCACAAGACTAAATGGCATGAATCGAAAAAACTTCAATTTAAGGTGCTTGAAAGGCGCTTTCCAGTTACCGAAAGATCGCTTTCTAGATTACACATCGAAAAAACTTTGTCTCGATGGATGGTTTAATTGGACTTATTTTTTTTTTCGAACAGGGCTATTCTGTTTCAAATTGAAACAAATTCTTAAGGGGAAAATTAATACTGGATGAAAAAATGTGGAAATGTTTTGTTTGTGGAGAGATTGTTCCGTTATTATTTAACTGTTAATCTGCAAAATGAATTACTGTTCGTTCGTTATTTCTCATCAACATGTTATTTTTAACTGTTATCGTAATAACGCCCACCTCTAGTTTCAATGCCGAACTACAGGATACGGTTGAGTTTCCCGTAGAGTAATTTTTTTTTTTAATTTCCATCTTATTATAACACAATTTCAATGGTATATGAAAAATAGCAAGGAAATTATTCCCCTATATGGGCCAAGGCTCGTGTTAGAAGAGCTCTTGCTTATTATTGACAAATGAAATGTAAGTTCACCACATTACAAAAAAATTAGAAATAAAAATAAAATTGAAAAAACTTGAAAAAAAAACATTCAATATTCAAGTAATGCTCAGATGTACATCGTGGTCTACGGGAAACACAAGCGGATCCTGTAGTTACCTTTGAGTTTAGACAAGAAAGGCCCGATACAATATATTTTTAAGGGACTCACTTTTTTAATTCCATGTTCAAGTTAAATTCCTTTAGTTCCTAAAGTTAAATTAACCTAAGTTAAATTCCTGTTTTAAATTAAATTCCATGGGCATATTGAGAATATTTCGATTTTCACAAACCGCAAAAACGAATATATTTGAACGCTGGGGAATTTTTCTATACAACAGCTGAATATGGCTTGATTTATATTATAAGGGTCACACGCAGTACTTCCGCGTAAAACGCATTTTCATTCATTTTATTCAAACGCTATTGTATTTTTCAGGTCTGTATGCTTTAAACATGACCAACTCAGACCGCGTTCACGAAACTTGTACCGTATATAGTTTGTATCACACACAGAACTTCCGCCTTATGCTGTTGAGATTTGTACAGGCCGCGAAAAACAACATATTTGAAGCTAGAGGTATCTAATGTTTGTAATGGCGAGTGAATGACGCCTGATCCTCATCGCTACGTTCACACACCGTACATCCGTGCTATCTAGACTTTTTTTTATTAGAAATATTCACATTCCCCAAACGTTATTTTTGAACGATTAAGAGGTCATGAAATGTTTTCATTAGAGGGTAAATTACGATAGATTTTCATCTTTAATGTCACATAAGGTACTTCATCGAAATATTTTTTGCATCTAGAATGCTTTTCGGCCGCAAAAATTATTTGAACGCTCAAAGTCTAGGAGCGTTCATTAAGGGCGGAGAATCCGCTTGATTTCCTATAACCAAATCTATATACAGAAATTACACTAAACTATGATTGTGAAAAATCTCAGCTTTCCAACGGTTAGTCGATTTCATTATTAAAATTCGGTTTAAAGGAGAAATTTGCGTTGAATGTCAAAAAAAAGTGAGATTTTTTTCAGTAAAGTTAAGGTCTCACAAAGGTAAAGCAATAATCACTTAACAGATGGATGAACGATAATTCTTCAGCGTACCATTGCTCTCGGAATGAAAAAACTTCAGTCTCAACACATATCATTGCTTCGTGGGACACGCGAGGATTTTGCTGATTAAACAATGAATATATGTGAACCCATTTGAATGACAGCACCGGCCTGTACTCTGACACTATCTGCCTAGTAATTAATTCGACTAGCCCAGTTTCATTTCCATATCAAAGCCCGTCTAACGGGCCGAAAGAAAACGGTTTGACAGATTGCCATAATCTTATTGAACCGGACTTTGGTTTTGTCACGTTGAAAATTATGAACGCAAATCAACAATAATATTTGTGTCGAGGTATAGTATGTGATCAACGTGTGAAATACGAAAACGAGCTGTAATAAAACACGAAAATTTCACGAATATACAAAAGTAAATATTTAATCCAGTTTTTTAAAATTATTTAATTTTTTTAAGGATGTAATGGTATGATGATTTTTTTCTGACAGTAGTTGCTTGTCGACAAATAGTCAGCAAAATTAGTCGACTACAAAACGTACAACGAAAAATTCGTATCCGTCCCAAATTCGATTTCTGTGGTGACTAATATTTTTTCCATTTTCTCCGTTCAATACAACAAACAACATGTACAACTTTATTACACTAAGCCGGAGTTGGAAGCGTCGATGGCGCCAGGCTATTTGAACTCAGTCTCGCCACATTCGTAGGCAAATGGAATAATTGAAATTAATTTTGATGAGCGCAACTGCTGCTCCTCGTAACGTCCTTGAACTGCTCTTTACTTGGGAGTCTTTTTAAAAGTTCATTGTTTGTTAACGATTAGAGATTCATTTTCCCAGCATGGCGCAACTTTTTAAAATATTTTGCTCTCAGAAATCTAGTCACTATAAGAGGTAAATCTTTAGTTTGTGATCAAATTCGAGCAAATTTTGCGACGACTAGCATTCTATTGATGTAGTTTCGTTCATTATGGTACAACCGAATGGCTTTAATGTGTCGGTACGAAGATTGTAGTCTATAACCGAAGAGGTCTTAGCAAAAATTTAAATAAAAAATTTCCGATATTTTTTTTATTTTTTTTATTATTATTTTTTTTTTTGCTACAAGAATATTGGACTTTTTAAACTTATTTTTTGCATTAATCTTAAAATGTATCCATATCTAGAAGATTGATCTTCACAAAAAGAACAATCTACTATATCGACCCCATATTTTAGAAAACCCTTTGAACTACTCGAAAAAATCTAAGAAAATAGCACATTTAAATTTTATTTTTTGGACCACAGAAGTAAAAACGAGAAGAGGCGTGCCATTTTTGAGATTACTTTTCAACTCCTCACTTTACAATTGAAGAAATATAGAAAAGGCGAAGTGCTGCGGTTTTTAAAAACATCACGGATTCACGTTTTCTGTTTGCAAAAGACTGTCAATATGCGAATACGCGGATGTACTGTATGTGACCCACGTTTGCAACAATCAGGCACCATTCAATCGCCGTCCCAAACATTTTACGACCTTGAACGTTAAAATAAAATGAGTTTTCCTGCCTCTGAAAATCAAAATACAAAAAAATTATGCACTATAGTGAACTCGTGAAAAAGCTCATAACTTAAAGTTACTGTGGGAGACCCAATATACAAAAAATCCAGAGTAATCAGCTTGCCATAAGAAACATTTCAAGACTTCAAATGTAGAAAAATATTGTTTCTTATAGCCTTAAAAAAAATCGAAACAGAAAAAACTTAGAACCGTTATATCTCAAATGCACAGTGTGTTATCTGCAATTCAATAAAAGCTAATTTTGCCTATTCACTGGGAGAACATTTACTGAAAATTTCATTGAGTCGCATTCAGTTTTCAGGGAGATATGGCAATTCATGTCACTTTTTTACTACAGGCACACGAGGACACACAGACACTCGAGAAATTAATTTTGAGTATAGTGCTATGAAAATTTCTTCCAACAGGGCCTCGGTTCCCAATTCAATTTTCAGACGATCACATTACTTCCATTTACTACGTAAACCTAGAAGTAAATACCAAATCGACTCATCTTTGCAGTGCCATCATCAGCCATTGCTCATCTTTGCGATTTGTCGCATATCCATTGGATTCGACGTGGGGTCGAGGAGGAACTATTAAATTTTTTAACGTTTTAGATTCATAATCCCAGCCTTGTGGAGCTATTACAGGAACTATTTTTTTTTTTTTGTGAATAAAAAATTTTTTGTAAATAAATGCAATAAAAAAAAAAAATTATAGGACCAAGGGAACTTATGGCCTCGGTACCCATAGGCCTGTAGGGTGTAGGCCATAGGTACCCTTGGTCCTATGATGCCCTGAAGAAGCCCGAACAGGCGAAAGTACTCGGCGAAATAAAAATAAAAAATGGAGAAGAAGAGTCGTCTCGTTATTCTCCCCCTCAACCTGCAGAAACCTTGTTGTAGGTTAAACCAGTGAGTCGAGGGAAAACAGATGACACGCGACTTGTGCTTGGCTGGTCATCTTTGAGACTATCAAAGATGAAGCGACTCTTGAAGCAATCTGAACATACTTGGTTTAGCAACCCTCGGAGCTGGAGCTCACATTCAGGCCGTATCGTCTTCATTCCACTCAACTCCACAAAACGGGCCGAAACCGATCGAAGTGTTCGATGGTAAATTTTGAGTCATCTACAACTGCATAGAGTAACCTCCATAGTATTCAAATCCATCTCTCAGTGTGAGTAAATGCAACGAGATAACCGAATGCAATTCTATCATAATCAACCTGTAATTCAATCTGAAGAAACTCGTGGGAGTTATTTCACTGGAGCTCGAATCTGGATCGATGCTGACAAGAAGACACATTCGAATGAATAATTACTCATAATAACGCTGCTCGTTCCCACGCCTTGATAAAGTCTCCTGAGAAATTCCAAATCTCGTCCAGGTTTGTTCGTTCTCTTGAATAAGATAGCGTTCGATGAGAATAACAATAACTGCGCCCTGAATATGGAAACAGGGCAAAAGATATTTCCTAGATTCGAAACGGTATTTCCAAACTCATATTACTGTTCTTCGCGTTTCGCAATACATTTTCCCAACTAATGGATTTATTAAATTCCAACCGCTGGAGCCATTCCCCATCGGTTCTTATATTTTACCAAGGAAAGAGCGAACCCTCAAAATTGTTTAACGTGAATATCTCCGCTCATATGACACGCGAGACGTCTGGCGCGTTTCAGAGACGTTGCTAAAACGCTGTGAGACGTCTGAGAAACAAAGTTTGAGACGTATCTGAGATGTGGTCTCCAAAGAATTGCGTCTTCTTCATCATTTAACAATTCTTCATCCATTAAATTCGCAATAATACGACACGACATTGCTTAAAAAGCAGAACAGTGAAAATTATCTGAAATGACGTGATGGATAGTTGAAAAGTGGAATAGCGAAGAAAAAAGGCATCGCAAAATATTTCATAAATACAGTAAAATTATTTACTATATTTTATAAAATAAAGCGAACAAGTCAAATGATAAAAAACGGAATTGAGTGAAAATAGACGGTCATTAAAAACGTCCAACTCAGTGAGTCCGGTGAAAGTTCCTGAGAGTCCAAAATAAATTATTCAAATATCGAATTTGTTCGATAAGCAGAACAATTTCAGCCGAACTACGAAAGAGCCCTCAAGGAGACCTAAAAACGATTTAATTTTAGCGATTTCGACAACTCCTAGCCTCCCTTAAATTATATATCAACCTCAGTTGTCAGCAAAAAAACAAAAAAAAAAACATCCTTGGCCTGACAATGGCTCAAATTTTTCGTTGGAACGCTTTTTCAAATTATTCGGGGCAATCGTACATTCCAAGGTAAGGCGAAAAATTTAGCTTTTGATTTGGAAATTTATTAAGAAAAAGAAAAATTATTAGAATGACAATAGTTGCTACAGAGTTTTCCCCGATAGTTACCAATCTGTTTTTCGGTGGGAACGTTCACAAATGTTCGGAATAATTACTATCACAAATAATGGATAATCTTCTTAAATCATTACTGATGCGAACGAATAATAATCCACTGCACAATCATTTGCAGCGTTTTTATTCTATATCCTATATCTATTTTATTCTATTGTGTATTAATTTCTATTTTTTTTTTTTGTAGGTTGAGGGGGAGAAAAACGAGGCGACCTCTTCTCCATTCTTTTTTATTATCCAGCCGAGTACTTTCGCCCGTTCGGGCTTCTTCAGAGCATTCTATCACAGATTTTAAACAACTGTTAGGGAGGTACAGGTTTGAACATTATTTTGATCATGTATACTTAACACTTACATAGGACCAAGGGTACCTATGGCCGAGCCTAGCGAGCCCTTGGTCCTATGTAAGTGTTAAGTATACATGATCAAAATGATGTTCAAACCTGTACCTTCCTAACAGTTGTTTAAAATCTGTGATAGAATGCCCTGAAGAAGCCCGAACGGGCGAAAGTACTCGGCTGGATAATAAAAAAGAATGGAGAAGAGGTCGCCTCGTTTTTCTCCCCCTCAACCTACAAAAAGAAGTAATGCGACCACTGGAGAAGGAAATTAATTTCTATGTTTTCTGTTGCTGAATAAATTTGTCTTAATTTGTAATTTATATTGGATTTTTGGATTCACATGCCATGAAACGTAAAACATCAAATTTTGAGTGAAGGTTAGAAATGTTTATGAGCGATTAGAACTGTTTAGTACTGATTAATAAACAATAAACCCTATGCGTTCTCAAGTGAATTATATTTGTATCTAATAGTTTCTACCCTCCGGATAATACTTTTTCAGTAATAGTTATTCCTAGGAGCGACGGCCAATAAACGAACACTAATCGATACCAGTGCTTCCCCTATTATCCTGCCGACTTCAGTGCCAACCTCTCTCTAATTCATCTCCCTTCCCCGTGTACACTCTCCGTCTTCGAAGTGGAAGAGCCGTCGGATTGAGAGGAACGCTCTCGAGATAGAGTGCACGGGCGTAGAAGGACGACGGAGATAGAGCAAGAGCAAGATGGAATGATGGAAGCGGCGCGGTAACGGTATCGGGTAGTTGTGGTGGCAGAGACCTATCGGCTAAGACCTAATTGAGTCAGCCAGGTCTGATAATCAATTGAAGGGAGTAGAGCTTGGCTCGAGTGTGTGGGGGGGGGGGTGAAAAGCGATCGATCGGAAACTCCGGAGAGTCTACGTCTGATGGGAACCGCGTTATCCGCGAATACTCTTCATCTTCTCCGGCTGTTCACGATTGACAGCGAGAGAGACAGCGTCTATGGAGAAATAGGCGATCATCGCTATAGACAATGGCGGAGGATCCTGAGGAAAATTACAATGCGAATAGGATTCTAATAGACAATGGAAAGCTCTACGCTTTCTTCTTGAAATGACTACTTTCTGTGGTTTTTCTCCAATTCTAGCGAATTTTCTCAGATGAATCGTTATTTATTGTCTGCTTAACTAAACTTAATCTTAAGATTATTAATGGAATTGGGCTCTTATTAGTTCTATTTTTTTTAAATAGGTTTTAAAAAAAATTTGTATCAGAAAGTATCAAAGGAAAAAAGGAAAAAATCTTCATTCCTACTGCAAATGATCTCGAATGTTTACAAATGAGTTGTCTCTGAAATACAATCATCTACCCACGCGAAGGAAAAATAAATCTTCATTCAAATTCGAATTCGTTGAGTAATTGTAATTGCTCTTAATTTCCAAATTATAAGCTAAATTTTTTGCCTAACGGTACAGCTGAAAAGTGTTCGATGAGCATTCCAACAGCTGTAGAACGATTTTTATAGCTCCAAGAACTTTCGAATTATGTCTAATTTCTGAAAGCTGCATCAAAAGCTGCGATAACTCGAGAATTAATAAAGCTATCGACCCCGCGATGGTCTCTTTCGATTCAGCGTCCAAAAATGTATAGAAATTGATACCAAAATCGATGGCTACAGAACGTATGTGTTATAAAAATTTGGCTGGTTTTCACGAGAGAGAAAAAACGTTATAAAAATAATGGGGCAATTAGTGTTATGAAGAGTTAGCATAATATTATCATGCTACATGCTTTGGAATCTAGATAGCAGCTCAATTTAGAAAAACAACTTGATATAACACTTGTTGCCGACAAGAATGGTATAACTCGTTCCCTGCGCATTCAACAAAAAACTGAGGCCACCACGAGATTCGGCTTGAAATTCTGAATAAAAATCCTCCAAAACCGCAAAACCCATTTTTTTTTTTTCTTATCACAACATGTTGTCCTGTAGCCATCGAAATACACCTTTTTCTCAAAAACGTTGGAAAAGACGACTTTTCCCCCTCAAAATCCTTCAAAAATATCCTTAAAACTGAGGTACCGATTTGGCTTAAAAATTGAGCCATTTTCAAATTGAGCCAAGATTGATTTTTGGTGAAAATCTCATGAATTTAGCTATTATTGTTTTGTCAGAAAAGTATTGACGGCGGACGGACAGAATTTTTTTTATTGGATATTTGGGTTTTACATGCCGTGAAACGTAAAACATCAAATTTTGAAGGGGTTAAAAAACATTTCCTTGGGCGATTACAGCGGTTATTATTGAATAATAAACCAAAATGGAATCATTATTTGGAATACTACATAAGATATCCCAATACGTCCCGATTTTTTCAGATTTCATCCCTAATCAATATATTTATTTACAAAATCTACGACGAGCTTGCAATAGACAAGCGGAGAGAGTTCGATGGAAAAATCGCAAAATTGACCTTTTCTCCCTCGCATGTTGAAGGCCATTAGGAATAAACTGTCTTCGGCTGGAAACGCGCGAGATAAAATTTTACACCGGTATCGACCGTTAGCCTTTGGATTTCGCTGGTATCGCGCGTTTCGATTCTCAATCTGTTCCCTCATTGCTTTCTTTACCCGAAAAAGGCGGCTTTTATCGATTCAAGTACTCGCACGCCGAGACCTTCGAATCGTCAAAAAAAAGTTTCGACTCGGTGTGACTTTCTCTCGCAGATCGTAAATTCGAGGAATAAACGTTCCTTGCGGCAATTTACCTTGCCATGAAAGAACTGATTTACGTTCCGTCGCTGCGACGATTCGGGAGTGATTTGCATTCGTTGCGATTTTCGAAGGTCAAACCGGTCGTAAAGCGGACCAAGCCGAAGGTATTTCGATTTTCATCGGAGCGAATGGATTTCGAAGAATCAAGAGCAATTAAAAGCATTAGAATCGATTGAAACCCCTGAATTGACGACTTTTTGTTTGAGTTATCCACTGTGCGAGTTACAAATCTTGGAAAACTTAAAGTTGTTATGTCTAATTTTGCTCCTACTTTGCTCCAGTTGAAAAACCCAATACTTTATTACACAAAGTACATTCAAATACCACCACCAACATACCAAATTATAGCAACTACTAAGTACTACCTACTATAAAAATACCTATAGATTCCCACTCTCTATACACAAATAATTAACTACTAAACCCATACCTATACCTATACTATATATTATATAGTACTATATATAGTAGTGACAAGGACAACAACCCCGCAAAATGATATGTAAGGCCCGATTCCATGCGCGATTCTCGTTGCCTCGCCCGAGAATTCAACTAAAATGTACCGAATTCGATATATTTTTGCCGAAGTTGTCATAATCCCCTTGCAACAAACTTTCCACAGGAGCATTACAATACTTGACGTTTATTGAACGATCGAATGCGCGAGAGTCCAATTCGATGGATAAAAAAGTGCGGAAAAAAGAGAGGATCTCATAGGGGAAAGCTATATATGAGATTTTAATGGAAACCGGTCGCTGCTGTTAGCGCGAATTCTCTACCTTGCAATCCGTCAGTTCCAATTTTAATTAGAATTTCTCGACGAACAATAAACGACCGAGTCCGGTCCTCTGGCGTGACTTTTCGATGGACGGGATCGGAAGTTGGGAACGGTTTTCAAGTGCCATCCAGTCGAAAGGAATAATGTACCCTTAAACGGGGACAATGAGCTTTTCGGGCGGACAAAAAGCTTGGAAATCTACTGTCAACCCAGTTCCTGTTTACCGTCATCTCACTCTATTTCCCATTTTGTTAATTCAGTCCTTGCACTAACAATACCAACGGCAATCGGTCCGAGTGACAGCTGCGGATTCACAAATTAAATTCGACCGCCGCCAATATATTATAATATACCGGCCAGCTCATTTCCATCTATTGTGAACATGGGAGAATATAACATCATCGAATTTGCCATTAAAGCCAAATGCGACGGAAAGGCGGTTATTTTTAACCGACGAATATTCAGCGACGAACGTTGGCTGTTAAGAATTTTTTTTTTCTCACTCGCTAACAACAGAGGTTGGTGCATTCATTATTGTGACATGCACTTCTCCAATTTTATCGTTTCGAGTTTGTAATCGATCTACCGAGAGATTTACATGAATCGATTTGAGATGTTTTTATAGTTCCATTTTTACGCTAGTTGAGATTTTGAGGCAGAAAGGCTATATTGTTTCAACCTAGAGCTGCGCTAAGTGATTATCATCCACAATTGCTGAGCTATTGCTTTTTCTATAGGGTTTTAGTTGTTGGATAAATAATCAGCAATGACTAAACCAGAGGCATTTTTTTCTAACACCTCAAACAACAACTTAATGGGAGGCTTTCTTGAGAAACCCTCAAAATTTGATGTTTTACGTTTCAAGGCATGCAGAATCAGAATATCCAATAAATAAAATTTTGTCTGTCCCGCCGTACGCCGTCTACACTTTTCCGGCCAATTTATAATAGCTACATGTTTGACATTTTCATCAAAAATCAATCTCGGTCCGACGACCGCCCAATTCTTGAATCAAATTGCTAGCTCAATTTTGAGGCTTTTTTGGGGTGGTTTTGAGGGGGGGAAAATTCATTTATTCGAAGTTTTTTCAGAAAAATGTGTATTTGATATCAAATTCTATAGATTTCTGGACGCTGAATCGAATGAGACCATCGCGGGGTCGATAGCTTCATTTGTTCTCGAGTTATCGCAGCTTTTGTGTCGAATTTAGGAGATTTTCAGAAATTTGACATGAGGGTATAACTCGAGAGTTCTTCGAGCTATAAAAATCGTTGTATACTCATTGGAATGATCGTCAAACACTCTCTCCAGCTGTATCGTTAGGCAATAAGTTTAGCTTTTAATTAAGAAATTAAGAAAAGTAAAAATGATTAAAATTACAATAGTTGCTAGTAGGGGGAAAAGGCCGGTACGGCAACAGTCAGGCTTGCCAACTGTTGTAGGGAAAGTTTCCCGCTTAATTTCCCTGCCTGCGGAATAATTGAAATCACAAAAAATGGAATGTCTTCTTAAATCATTATTAAAGCGAAGGAATAATAAACCTGTGTACAATCATTTGCAGCGTTTTCCCAATGTTTTCGATAAACGTGTGTGTTTTGTAACGATTTAGATTTAGATTTTTTTTTTTAAATTTAAATGAGAACTTTATTTGTATTAAAAAATACAATTTCAATTATAACAACAGAATTATTAATAACAACATGGGACGTGGGGGGAGGTGATGTCCATTGACACTCTCCCAAGCGATTTAGATAGATATTTTTTTCGCAAATCGAGTGAGATCATAATGGAATCGTTAGCTTTAACGGTAGTCGAGTGTCGCGCCTTTTTTTCAGAACTTTCAAGACTTTGAACTATGTACTTGCGATGATGGTGTAACTCTACGGTACAACTCAATTTATTACACAAATTTACCTAATATCACAAGTGCAATAGCGCAAGCGTGCTCGAATCAATCGATCGGCGAATATTCGATTTTGCCGATATTCGACCCCGATCCGGGTTATTTTCCAACGTTGGCGAGGTAGGTAAATTATTGTTTGTCAAACAGCGCTGTAATTGAATAGGTCTGATCTTTGCAACTCGGAGGGCGAGAGGCCGAAAGCAAACCTTCCTCTGCAGATACGGCGAAAATACACTTAACTCGTGTCAACAACGATCGTACGTGTGCGAAAAGAGAGAGAAGCGCGGGAGTTTATCGATCGCACTGACACGTCAGGATTTACCTAGCAATTGAAGGAGCATTAGCAGCCGGCGGTTTAGATTGGGCTTCGGCACACTATAGAGTACGGGGCAGGTAGACTACCCGCCTCACAATCGATAGCGGACAAGTGCGCATAATGACTGTTTACAATCTCGCTCCGACAGTCGCGTTCGGCTTCAATTGTATTCCGGCTCAATACCTTCCGATGTTCGCATTCCCACCTCATTTGTCCTCGCTTGCGGCCGCATGATTCGTGTACTCCCGAAATGGGAGCCTGTTTTTGTCGCCGATTCCGCCAACCGACTGCGAAACAGCAGATTTACCGTCGGTCGCATAGGATTTCATTATTTTACCCATGGTGAACAATGTGAGCGATTGTTCCGTAGTGGAATTGCTGTCACCCAAAAATTCGAAAACGACTAAATCTCATTTGAATGCAGTAGGATCGCAAATATCCCAGCCAGGAGTCCTAAAAATAGGAAAGCGCGCTTGAAAAAAATTGACATTTTTAATAAAAATGAAGCAAGAGGCGCGATCCTAATGATAACTTTCATTTACTCGCCGTAAGAAACATTATTTTCTCGTCTCGTTATTCTGGAAGGGATTTTGACTGCTGTACCAAAGAAATGGTTTTAATTCGCCCTGAGGATACCTGAAGAGGCGAAAGTGCTCGGCCTGCAAAGAAAGAATCGGAGCATGAGTCGCCTGGTTTTTCTCCCCTCGCAACCACTAGACATAAAAAATGCGACAACAAGGAAAAGAAGGATTTTATACGTTTTTAGGTTAATTTTTGGTGTAGCTATTATATTTTGGTCAGAAACGTGTTGTTCGTATTCTCGTATTCTACATGCCTGGAAACGTAAAACATCAAATTTTGAGAGGGGGGCTAGAACATTTTTTCTTGGGCGATTAAATGGTTTATTATTGAACAATAAACCAAAATAGTAGTTGCTTAAAATTTAAGGCCACCGGCTGAAAAAATCTTGGAATTTTTAATTTCGCTCTTGAAAATTTTGAAAAATTCGAAATGTATCGAAAAACGTCGTTTTCGGGAATAGTCGCTTTTCAGGAATTCGGCCTTTCGGGCGACCTAGCGGTCTAACTATTTGGTTTTACATATACTAAGAAAATTGCAAAGTTGTTGTCAGATAAATTTTGAAAATTTTTGTAATTACAATCGTAAGGTTTGCGTTCACCTCCGCGGAGCTATAGCCTTCCAAAGTCGGAATTTAAAAATTTCGTTTTGAAAAATCTTCATCATTCCTCATATCATTTTGTCAAAATTGTGGGTAAGGTGGTGTTACTTCTACAGCGACACATTTTATTTTAGAATCCTTGAGCATCGAAATAAATTTTTGCGGCCAGTAAAACTTAAAATAGAAACGTCTTTCAACAGATTTTGTTCGTTTGGAAATATTCTCCGACATTAGCCGATAAAAACTCGAGTCGAATCTGATTTTAAGAAATAGTTCGCGTGGTAAAAGGAAAAACAGCCGTTCAGATAAACGGTATCTCCGTTGAGCGATTCAAAGACCTCGCTCCTCCGATAAGTGGAAAATGGGAAGAGGTATAGAGCGAAAAATGATTTTTCGAAGTGTTCCCTGTCCGGGGGAAGGATGTTGTAAGATTTGAAAAGGGGTCGAAAGTGTTTTTTCCCCTCTTTCGTGTTCGGAGGAAAATAAGGAAATAAGAGAGTGTTTGCGGTCGTGGGGTGAGAAGGTAATGGGATCGGTAGTGATGGAATTGGGTGGTAAAGTGGGGGTCTAAAATGAAAGGTTTTGTGGCTGAGGCAAGGTCCGAGTTATCAGTAGAACGTCAGTCTTACCCCTAGGCCGTATCCATCAGAGCTCGACCATCCAACCCCATCCCTAGCTCTCCACTAAAGACTCCTCTATCCGTAGTATCTTATCGCTCAGCCAAATACTAATGGTTTCTCTTCCGAGGGACCCAACTGTCCCAAGCATTAGCCTTATTGTCTCTTCCTACACACATCGCATTCCTTCGCAGGCGCAATTCCTCACTTCTCGTTCGTCAAGAATTTCCCATTCTTTCCCGCCAACCTTTTCCTTTTCAGAAAATTCGATTACGGCAAAGAGCCGCTATCGAATTTGGCGTTTCTCTTCGCGTTTTGTTCGCATTTTCACAAACGGTGCGGAGAAATGAAAAGAATCGAGATTCCATTCGCCGACGAAAACGTTATCGGATTGATCGGGAGTAATCTTGTTGATATCGGTTTGGGTCCGAAATCTGTACTAAAAATAAGAGCGAATTTTTGCAGAAAATGATGATAATATGTTCGTCCGAAAGTCAGCCGTCGAATTTCAACCCGAAAAAGATACAAACTGTTAGTGGATCAGAGAATCGAATAGTATAAAAAGGCTGCGACAAAATATTTTAGCTGTCTAATTAAAAAATAGCTAATATTTGGATTTTATTTTTAATTTACTGTTTTGTGAAAATCAGTAAGACGTTAATAAGAGGATAAATGTTATTATTAAACTCCACAATAAATTGAATTGAATGTTTAGAATTACATTTTCTTTTGGTTTCTTATTCAATAATAAACCATTGTAATCGCCCAAGAAAAAAAATTTCTAACCCCTCAAAATTTGTCGTTTTACGTTTCAACGCATGTAGAATCCGAATATCCAATAAAGGAAATTCTTTCCGTCCGCCATACAGCGTCAACGCATTTCTGACGAAACTGTAAAAGATAAATTCTTGAAATTTTCACCAAAAAATCAATCTTGGTTTGACAATGGCTCAATTCTTTAGCCAAATAGATACCTCAATTTTAAGAGTATTTTTGGGGGGTTTTGAGGGAGAGAAAATTCCTATTTTCCAACTTTTCCAAATAAAAGGCGTCAAGGGGAAGAAATTCGTGTAACCAAGGCTTTTGAGATAATTGTGCGTTTTGCATAATTTTCCATAGATTTTTGAACGCTGAGTCTTCGAGGTTCACTAGTTATAGCAGATTTTATGTAGAATTTTTCAGATTTTGTGAAATTGGGCACTATGGTTTTACTCTGTTATTTGCTTAGCTATAAAATTCGTTCCATACTCGTTGCAATGCTCGTCAAACTTTCTCTTCATCTGTATCATTACGCAATTAATTTGACTTTAAATTACGTTATTACGAAAAACCAAAATATTTAAAATTATGATTTTCACCGAGAAGATTACCCTTATTGAGACCAATATGTTTATAGGCTATCACAATTGACGCAAAAGAATAACAAACCACTGTTCAATAATTTGCATAGTATTTTTTTCCGGTTTTTTTTTTTTTTTTTTTAGTACTTCACTAAAATTTCAGCTGTTGAGAACCTAAAATGTGCCCGTATTCGAAGATTACAAGCATTAAATTGCTATTGATTTCAGAAATCACGTCTGTTTCAGTTGCAAGCTATTTATCGAATGGCAGGGCTTCAGTTTCCTATCCAATCAAACTCACAATCATATAAGGAACGCAGGGCTTCATAATAAGCTTCGAAATACGAAAATATTAGTTAAATCTGTTTCCTACGCCTATTATCGCAGTTTCCAACGCTTATAAGCTCGCCACGCTGAGGTTGAGACATTACGAACTTATGTGATCGGTATTCAGAGCTGTCAACTAACCATACAATCATGATAAGAGGTTCGCCTTGGTAAGAAGAATTGTAAACCGTCACGGGAAAAATTACACCGCCTCAGAGGCCGGTGTTGCCCAAGGATGAGATGCTGAAAGTTTGTCGACCATCGCATGAAGTCGACAAGATAATTGCGAGGGCTATCAACCGTCCGGACCGCCTCGGGTCAAGCAAAGAGATTTTTCGGGCATCCCCCTTTCGGAACCTGTAATCGATTATGAATATCAAAGTAATTGCACGGGTAGTCCAAGCTGTACAAGTGGAAGGAAAGAATGATCTGTCGGTACATTGCCCTCTGCCCCTCCCGTTTTCGTGTTGTTTCCCGCATGCGTTCATCGCTTCATCAGTCGGATCCGTTCGAGCCGAATTATTTTACACTTTTTCTAGGTAGCATTATTTCAGAAACTACCTAAAACTCGTATTTTTTTTGTTGGATTTTTAGAATTTTTTTTTAGATTTTCTTTTTAGTTTTTTTTTTTTTTAGATATTTAGATATTTGGCCCTGTGGATATTTAGACATTTAGATATTTAGATGTTTAGATGTCTAGATGTCTAGATGTCTAGATGTCTAGATGTCTAGATGTCTAGATGTTTAGATATTTAGCTATTTAGATATCTAGATATTTAGCTATTTAGATATTTAGATATTCAGACATTTAGAAATTCAGACATTCAAATATTCAAATATTTATATATTTTTATATACCTATTTAGATATTTTATGTAGGAGACATAAACTGGACGGAACAAACAATAAAGAAAGAATCGAGAAGAAAGCGTTGTAGGACTAAGGTAACCAGGACTCGGTAACTAGAGTAACCAGCTTTTCGTCTACTTTAGTGAAGTCACTGGAAAGGAACTAGGGTTGCGATCTACGAATAATGGAAAGTGATTGAATGGAATGATTCGATAAAAAATTGCGGCCATTTAGGCTTAGGTTTTCTTTAGAATAAAATATCTTTTATTACCTATTTGACCTGTACAACTTTAGGCACGAACTTGGTATTTTTTACACACTGCACAGAAAAATAAATCCATGTAAAAAAATATCTACAGCCTGTGGACTCTCTAGCTCCACGTCGCCCTGAGGATGCCCGAATGGGCGAAAGTGCTCGGCCAGCTAATAAAGAATTGGAGAATGAATCGCCTGGTTTTTCTCCACCTCACGACCCCCGGGTTCTCAATTTATGGTTTTTCCCTTTAAGAGGCAAGTTAGGTCCTCTTTTTCCTATCGAGCCCCAAGATAAAAATTCTTCGGCGCCGAATTTTATACTACGCAAATTTGAAGGTTCTGATCTTAGTGATTACTTACGGCTCTCACCCATTCAAAGGTGACTTACGACGGCAAGTTTTGGAAAAATGGGATATTTCGAAAGAATCTTGGTAACAGCAGGTCAGTTTTAAATTCCATATTTTCATGAGGATCCAACGGTCTTGAACATTTCGTGGAGCCATAAAAAGGCCACCGATGCGAGTATTAAAATTTTTCTCTTTAAGATGACACTCCTGGCTCCTCCCTCGTCCGGGTCAAACCGATAAAAACGAAAATCCCGAACATCGTTTAGTGATCATTTCTCTGCTGGTTCTTTCAAATTTACTGCTTACACCCGAAAATCTTCACGATAACGGACCGCTCTTGTTTTTTTTCGCAATTTCCGAAAGGCCGGGAAGAAAGTTGAAAATCGGTAAGTATGATTTACCGGTATTCGACATAATCTACAAAAACCGCAAAAAAAATCTAACTCATGCAACGATCCACGATTTTCAGTAGTAGTTTTTGATCATTTGATGTCCGCTATAACTTGGAGTTCACAAGAATATGATATTCCATTAAAAGCCGCTGATGACGAAGAAGAATTTTAATAATTTCGTTATGGTAAGGAATCGAAGGGCCCTCATTCTTTACTGGTTAAGGTAACCTCTTGATTTTCGTTAATTATTCAATAAAAAACCATCGTAATCGCCCAAAAAAATTGTTTTTCTATCCTCCTCAAAATTTGATTTATTACGTTTCAAGGCATGTGAAATTTGAATATCCAATTAAAAAACGCTGCAAATGATTGTACAGTGGTTTATTATTCCTTCGCTTCAAAAATGAATTAAGAAAATTATCCAATAATTATCCCGACCATTTGTGAACGTTCCCACCGAAAAACAGCTTGGTAACTATAGGGGAAAACTCCGTAGCAACTATTGTAATTTTAATTGTATTGTATTTTTCTTGATTTCCAGATTAAAATCTGAATTTTTCGTCTTGCAGTATAGTTGAAGAGAGTTTTCGACGAGCATTCCAACGAGTATAGAACGATTTTTATAGCTCCAAGAACTCTCGAGTTATACCCTCATGTTATATTTCTCAAAATCTCCCAAATTCAAAACAAAAGCTGCGATAACCCGAGAACCAACCAAGCTGTCGACCCCGCAATGGTCTCATTCGATTCAGCGTCCAAAAATCTATAGAAATTGTTGCCAAATACCCCTTTTTCTAGAAAAAAAAAACCCGTGGAAAATTCGAATTAGCACTGACGATGGAATGGTCGTAACTCTCTCCGTTTCACCTCCAATTACCGCACTCAATTAAACAGCGGAAATATTGCTCAATTAAAGGGGCGATGTTTAGGCGAATTGTTTTTGATTCGGCTGAGCACCCAGCAACAGTGCAACGAAGGGACGGCGGAGCGACCTTGACCTCATAGCCGGGGGTTTCTCAAACTTGAGGCGGCTTCACGTCCCAGGGCATAGATTTGAATCGACCAGCAATGGAAGCACAACATAGTTAAATCTGCCCTACCTAAGAACAGGAATATTGATGATTTTTCCCCACTCATAAAATTGGAACTCCTGGGCAGAAGGTATAAGAAGGAAAATGAGCTCAACATTTAGAAAATGAGGAATTACCATGGAGACCATGACTCCACCACCCATACTCGCACGCATTCTCACTCTGAAAATAGCGGCAAGGGATTACATTCATTAAAAAACGCTGCAAATTATTGTACAGTGGATTAATATTCCTTCGTTGCAATTTCGAACATTTGTGAACGTTTCCACCCAATAACAGATTGGAGAACTTCCATAGCAACAATCGCAATTTTAATCATTATTATTCTTTGTTGTAAAAAAAACCCTGCAAATGATCGTACTGTGGTTTATTATTCTTTCGCTTCAATAATGATTTAAGAAGACTATCCATTTGTGATTTTAATTATTCTGATCATTTGTGAACGTTCCCACCGAAAAACAGATCGTATCTATAGGGAAAACTTCGTAGCAACAATTGTAATTTTAATCATTTTTATTTTTCTTAATTAAAAGTCAAAGCTAATACCTTACAATACATCTGGAGAGAGTGTTTGACGACCATTCCAATGAGTATAGAACGTTTTTTATAGCTCCGAAAACCCTCGAGTTATTCCCTCATGTCAAATTTCTGAAAATGTCCCAAAATCGACACGAAAGCTGCGATAACTCGAGAACCAATAAAGCTATCGACCCCGCGAGGGTCTCATTCGATTTAGCGTCCAAAAATCTATATAATTTGATACCAAATACACATTTTTCTGTAAAACCTTGGAAAATATGAAATCTCCCCCTCAAAACCCATCAAATACACCCTTAAAATTGAGCTAGCAAGTTGGTTCAAGAATTGGGCCTTCGTAGGACCGAGATTGATTTTTGGTGAAAATTTCAAGAATTTAGCTATTATAGTTTGGCCGGAAAATGTTGACGGCGTACAGTGGGCAGACAGATTTTTTTAAAATTAGGTATTCGGATTCTACATGCCTTGAAAAGTAAAACATCAAATTATGAGGGGGTTAGAAAAAAATTTTCCTTAGGCGACTACAATGGTTTATTAAAATAATAAACCAAAATAGCTCGAACTGAAATGGGTTGCATATTGTTGACGTCACTTGTTCTCTAGCCTTGGGGAAAGGGCAATTATGCCGTTTGGTGGGTGGCACGTGGTAAGATGGACGCTCTGTGCGGTGATACTGCGCCTGTGACGTTGGTAATTCTCTTCTTTTACCGCTAATTTCAATCGCGTATCTCTCCTCTCATAAAGTCATCTTTCAATTTTTAATTTTTATCATGGATTTTGAATTTACTTGGAAATGTCATTTTAAGTTAGTTTTATCTAGCATTCATGATTATATTAAGTAATAAAAAATTGATGTAAATTGATTAATTTAAATTTCCTACTAAGTGAAAAATGCATCGAAGAAAAAAATTAAGTGGAAACGTTGACGAATTTTAGCTTCAGTATAATAACTGTATGGTCTTAGGTGCTCAAATGGTAATGAAGCTGAGGAATTATATCGGATTTTCCCCTGAGCAAAGTAATTGCTTGATCTTTCTTGAGACAAAGGCTCATTCATATTACCGCTCAAACGCTAACATCACTCGCCACTAATATGACTTTGCTGCTTGATGAATAATAATAGAATTTAATCAATGAGGTTGAAATGCTTCAGTTATCCGAGTCTGAGCAGGTTAGCTCTGTTTGGGAATATGATCCTTCTCGAAGGAGGTCGCCGGTTTTGTAACGATAAAAAACTTTGAAAGGCCGAATCGTGCAATCCGATACGAAAGTGGACACTTCACGGTGGATAACTGTATCTATTTCGGTAGCTTCAATTGTGAATAGGCTTCCCGGTGATCTGTTTACAATGTGAAACGCGAAGAAGGTGGCCATCGGGAAGAGCAACAGGTACAATCCTGGAATGTCATCCCGGCCAACCCTCCCGCCATTGTTGACATAGTTCTTTACAGAAGCTATCGCCTATGAAAGAAATGCGCTATGTTTGCTAAAGCTGCGTGCAGTGCATGTATTGATTTTTTTCCTCTGTTTTCTTTAGTTCGCCACTCGATTCTATTTTACCTGGCTAGACGAGGGAAAAGATGCGGCTACTTCTTCGTCTTCTTCTATTCGTATTTCCGGTTCCAACGGTTTTATTTGCGGTTCGCGAGCGCTCATCGCCACTTTAAGCCATTGGTGCGGTTGGTGTTCCAACTGCGGCGAACCGATCGGTGTTTGACAAGCAACAGGCGGAATCGGAGGATTGGCTGCGAACCGGGGACCGCCCAAACTGGCGTTGTCCTCCGGCGGCAACGCGAACCTCCTTCCTTCCAATGTGTTTCCTAGTCGACAGACGCGAAAACCACGGCCGAAATCGTCCGTCGAATCGGGAACGGTCCGGAATAAATTGGAAAACGAAATACTCGCAAAAACGTCACTTCGATACTCGAAACGGTGGGGTTTCACGGCGCTAGTGGGACCGACGAGGAGGCTCAGCAGGTGATGGGCGGTCGGCAACGCTCGGCGAAGCTCGGAAGTCTAACAGACGTATCGATCGACCGGTTACAAGGTTACAAAAGCTCTAAAAGCATTACTTCGCATAATCGTGCAGAAATTCGACTGCTGAGTATTTTTGAAAACGATCGACCGTAATTTTTGAGCGGTGGTTTTTTCGAAATCGAGCCACCCGGAGGAAAAAGCCGGTCGATCAGTTTGCCGCCTCCCGACAGCTTCGACAACTTGGCGAGAGATGTCTCTGAAAAGGCCTTGACGAAGGCCGAATGTCCGGCTGTGTTGAACGGAGGTGGATTGGAGCATCGTGCCACGTGAAAGAGGTAGAGGCGGTATTTGACATTGTCAAATCGAAGCTACTTTGTTACCTAGGCACTGATGGACATTTTCGAAACTAGGACATTTGGATAACGCTGCAAAAAAATGTGTCAATCGGCCAGTAGTTTGTAGTTGAGGAGATAATTCCATAAGGCTATAAATTGGTTCATCTTCGGCGTTGGATTGGGTATCCATGTTGTCCGAGATATGGAATAAACGGCAAAAGCTGTCCTGATTTTTTTTCGCATGCCTCGATTTTTCGGTTCCATATACAATAATAATCCAACGTAATCGCCCATGTACTCCCCCCCCACCACAAAATTAATAACTAGGGGCTGAGCGCCGCTGGCGGCTTCGCCGCCCAACCTCCTCAGGGGGGGGCTTCGCCCCGCGCCTTGGGCTTCGCGCACGGTCGGCCCGTCGGAGGGGCAGAGCCCTCCTCTCGGGCCTTACATGATTACTTTGCGGGGTTGTTATCCTTGTCACTACTATATATTATAGTACTATACATATAGTATATAGTATAGGTATAGGTATGGGTTTAGTAGTTAATTATTTGTGTATGGAGAGTGGGAATCTATAGGTATTTTTATAGTAGGTAGTACTTAGTAGTTGCTATAATTTGGTATGTTGGTGGTGGTGTTTGAATGTACTTTGTATCATAAAGTATTGGGTTTTTCAACTGGAGCAAAGTAGGAGCAAAATTAGACATAACAACTTTAAGTTTTCCAAGATTTGTAACTCGCACAGTGGATAACTCAAACAAAAAGTCGTCAATTCAGATGTTTGAATATACCAAAAGATAGGTAATTTAACTGTCCACATTTTCCCAATGTAATGTACCTATCCATTTCTCAACCGTTTTTGCGTTATTCTACAATATTAGTAGACTATACACGAAAAAATGACATTTTTCAACTTTAAACGTTATTTTCATCTATTTAGTGCGAAAGAAACAAAGAATGAACCATATATTATTGATATACACATCATCAAGTATCATTATGCTGAATTTGAGCAAAATCTATTTCAAAAAAGTTTTCGCGAAAAATCCAAGGGGTACCCCTGCGATTTTTTTCAACCGAACAGTTAACGATTTTTTACTCCTCTCTCAATAGAGATAAAAATCTGAAATTTTCAGGAAAGTTGTGTCTTACCATGATGTATTTTTGTGATTTTTTTTATTTTTCGGAAAAATCTGCAAGTGGTCCAAAAAAATCGGTTTTTGAAAGCTCGAAAATTGGACTTTAACCGTGATTTTCGGGGTCAAAATAAATGCGAATCAATTGTTTTATTATGCAGGAGTCTTCATTTGAACGCCTTATACACGTACATAGCAAAAAATTTGGTGAAAAAAATTTAAACAGAGCCAGAGAAATTATTTTCCGTAAATCGAGTTTTTCGACGGCCGAAATTTCGAGCTCCGCTGGCATCGGTAATAGTGAAAAATTAAATTTTCGTTTTTGGGCGATTTTAAAAGCTATTCTTATAGGAAATTGAACGCTGAATCCGAATATGACGTCAAAATGGCGGACATTTGACGAACAACATTAGTTTTTCCCAGTTTTAGTACTACACGGTTCATGTTTTTCAACTTTGAAAATTCGTTGCAAATACTTACAGTACGGATCAAATTTGATCAATCAATGATTCTTACAGGAAATTAGACGTAGAATTTTAATTTAAAGTGAAAACAATCAAATTCGAACAATTGATAATATTTTTCAAATTTTTTTCGATTTTCATACTTTTGAAGTTTCAACTTTGGAATTTTTTTCTGTCACGTTCCCGAAACGGGACAGATTAGGTGCTGTGGAAGAAAATGAAGGAAATTTAATGTAGAATCGATTCCGTAACCTGCTGCTCGTTTACCAATTTTTCAGAACTCTCCTAATTTCATTTAGCGGTCTGCTGAAATTGTGTCTCATTTGACATCGGTCATCAGCGTCTCTGAAATTTTCAAAAACCAATAATGGTTTTGATTGAAAAATGCGCCGAAATTAATTCCAATAATAGAAGAGGTTCTCCGCCAATCGCTTCTCTCTCGGTCAATTTTCTAATCTCAGCTGAAAAACGCTAATGTACACGATGCTCGTGTTTCAAACCAACAAAGGATGCAAATTATTCTGCAAACGGGACGCGAAAGGTTTTTCCGTAAAAATATAGCATAATGTACAATTCAACGTGTTAACGACCTATTAGCTGCGGAGGCGATTAGCATATTCGTTGCTTGTACGAGCTTGATTTTATTCGAAGATTAGAAAAATTGCGAGGTCCAATGAAAACAATGAACCTGTTATTTTCTCTTGCAGTACTCCGGTTTATTCATAGTCGACTAATGAATCGAGCTTTGCCATAGAAGGAAGTTCACACGTGTGGAAACAGAAGATTCGAACGTGAAATTAATAATTGGTCCGTCTCTCATTATCCGATTAACGTACAGAGAATAACATTTCGTCATGCAACAATTTTTCTGTTTGGTTTAATTAGTCGGCGATGGGAACATCGCTCAAAAATTGTTGGTGGATATTTTTCCCTCGGATGAAATTAGATGTACGTTCCGAAGAAAAAGTGCAATTAGAGAAGAGCAGAATCGGGGTGATTTGGGAGTTTGAGTTTAATGATAATTACCAAACTATGCTTGGGTTTTATGTATCTTCGAGTTACACTATCTTGCCGTATTTCTAAAATTCTGAAAAAATTTAAATACTCAAAAATGATAACATTACAGTAGTTCGTATAGTCTCAGTCGGTTTGGAGTTCAAAAATCTATCAAAATTCATATCAAAGGTTCTCTTTCTTCTCCAGGTGGTCGCATTACTTCTTTTTGTAGGTTGAGGGCCATAGGTACCCTTGGTCCTATATTGCCCTGAAGAAGCCCGAACGGGCGAAAGTACTCGGCTGGATAATAAAAAGAATGGAGAAGAGGTCGCCTCGTTTTTCTCCCCCTCAACCTACAAAAAGGTTCTCTTGTTGAAAAATGTTTTTTTAAAAACTCAATTTTTTTGCTTATAAATCCCATTAAAATTGAGGTAGGTAATGTAGCAAAATAATTCAGCCAATCAATGGTTCAAAAATGATTTTCGAGGGAAAAGCAGCTTTCTCTTTTCGTAGTGAAAAATGGAAGTATTGAGATCGTTTGACAAGTCGATTTCGGAACGGAGGCTTGGAAAAAAATGTGAACAGAAAGGAAGTGAGACCATCCTTAACTCGAGGCAATCTTATCACCAAAAAAGCTTGGTTTTTAAGGCAAAACCCACGCTTTTCGAAGCGAAATTCATTTGTCACTTCTAAATTCGATTGGATTTTTTTTTCTTGATATGTGTATAACTGATAGTTTGAACAGACTTTCAAGCTTACAGCCGAAAAGAAAGATGTAAAATAATGGGCACAACGGGTAATATCAGAAATCTAAAATTTCTCAAAAATCTCACAAAATAAGTTTTTTTTTTAACGAAATTTTTTTCTATTAAATGTGTCCCGAAAAATTTATTGTTATGCCGCTTTTTCGAATTCAGCCCTTCAATTGTTTGTATGACGAGTAGCAAAATTTGTAATCGCCAAAAAATAAATAAATAAACAAAATGGAAAGACGCTGTAATGATCGTGCAGTGATTTATTGTTCCATTGCTTCAATTATGATTTGAAAAGACAATCCTCATGTCGTTTATATAATCAAAGCTTTGGTTGAAGTTTCCATTTAGATTGCTACCTAACTATATGAGGGCAAACTTCTTGGAGAAAAGAGTAAGTTTAAATAATGTTTTTATTCTGGTTCCTGAATTACTTAGTCTAAATTTAGGTTGACCGCCTACTTAACTATATAACCGAAGAGAGTGTTTGACGAGCATTCCAACGAGTATAGAACGATTTTCATAGCTCCCAGAATTCTCGAGTTATGCCGAACTTCTAAAAAAAAAAAAAAATTAATTAATTAATTTCAACAAAAATTTAAAAATACACAAAAGCTGTGATAAATTGAGAACTATTAAATCTACTAAACCCGCCATAGTCTCATCTGATTTAGCATCCGAAAATCTTGAGAAATTGATATCAAATACGCTTTGTCTGAAAAACCTAGGAAAGTACGAATTTCCTCCTCCCAATAAAACCGCCCAAATATTTACATTTAAAATTTAGGTAGCATTTTGGCTGAAGAAATGAGCCGTTTTCAGGACGAGAATGATTTTCGGGGAAAACTTCAAGTGCTATTATAATTTTTTAGAAAAGAGCTGGCAACTAAACTTGATATAATTTAGGATTTATTTCAACATCTTATTCACATATTTCACAAATTCGGAATTCCCTTATATGACGTCAACTATTGCAACATCGAATTTCCCCGTACCATTTTCGAACGGAATTTCACTCAGATAACCGCTAACTGCCGCCCAGATATCGTAGATATAGGGTATATTTTTTCCGCTTTTACACCTCCGCCCCAACACGAGTTAAACAGGCGATGTGTGAACATTGGAAGAAAGAGTAAAATCATCAGCGTTAATAGCTGCGTAATTATACGCTCGTTAACATAGCTCCATTATCTGTAACTACTGCCGGATCTAAAACGAGAGTTACCTATCTGAAAACATTCAATGTCTTTGTCTCGTATTATTAGTGTCCCCGTCATGAAGGAGTCATCAACTAACTCGAAAAGTTTATTATCTTGGAGGCCGGCGAAATGAATATTTTCTGCGGAGAATAATCGCATGAATCCTAATAATGGTTCGAATCGGCTTTATAATTATTCAGCAAGTTAGTATCGTCGGAGGTAGCGAACGTAATTTTCATCAGTCGGAGGTCAAGAAAATTTCTCTTTTTTTTTGTCTCTGCCGAAATATTATCTCACTTGAGACTATAGTTACTCATCGCATGAGGGTAATTTAATCCTATCAACCGGGCAGCATCGAAGTAAAAAAAATTTTTTTTTTTTTTCATTTTTGCATTTAAGTAGGAGCTATCTTATTTTTCACGGAACGTAACCGTAGCGAATCTCGACCGACTCGAGGGACCAAGTTTTCGCCAAGTTCTCGTCGAGCCTATTAAATTACATCCTGTTACCACTCAGTTTCATTTGCATCACCATGAAGTGCTGATAAGCCGCATGAACCTCTGACTTTAACGTTTTGCTGCGCGTAGATCATGAAAGTTTTAAAGCTGACACCATTAAAAAAGTTTATTTCGAGTGAGGGAACGGTGAGGGAAAAAGAAAACAAAAGAAAAAGTGGAATAAGTAGTATAAGACTTGAAGGAAGAGCGAGAAAAATTAGCGGCGGACTTGAATCGTGGAAGTTTTCGAGGAATTTTTCCATCTACTCATCATCTGATAATGAATGCAGCCGTTCTTTTTAATTACGTCAACTTTAATTGCGGCGGCGAAAGCGCAAAGGCGCTCGAAAGGTGAAAGATCAAGATTCGGAGGCGAAGGTTGTGAAAAAAATTTTTCTCGCGAGATTTTCAAGAAAGGAGCAAAAAATATTGTACAGTGGTTCATTATTCTTTCGCTTCGATAAAGCATGATCCATTTTAGTTAACAATTCAAGAATTTAGCTGTTATACTTTCGTCAGAAAAATAACGATGACGGACGGACAGAATTGTTTAATTTATTTTTCAGCAATCAAAAATTTAATCGCCCAAGGAAAAAGTTTCTAACCACCCTAAAAATTTGATGTTTTACCTTTCATGGCCTGTTGGATCCGAATATCAAATGAAAAAAAATTCTGTCCCTCCGCCGTACGCCGTCACCACTTCTCTGAAGAAAATATAAAAGATATATTATTCTTGAAATTTTCACCAAAAACCAATATTGGTCCGACAACGGCTCAATTCTTAAACCAAATCGCTACTTCAAATTTAAGGGGGTTTTGGGAGTTTTGTGAGGGAGAAAATTCATTTAGCCCAACGCTTTTTAGACAAAGGTGTATTTAGTATCTATTTCTATAGATTTTTGAACGCTGAATCGAATGAGACTATTGCGGGGTTAATAGCTTTGATGGTTCTCCAGTTATCGCAGCCTTTTCATGTCGATTTTCAGAAATTTCGCATAAGGGTATAACTCGAAAATTATGAAGCTATAAAAAATCGGAAAAAATGAAAAAAAAAATCGCAAAAAAAAAAAACGCGCGCGCGATTTCGCTGAATGACATTATTGTTCCGTTTCATCATTCCTTGAAACAGTCGTCAAACTTTCTCTTCAGCTGTACCGTCAAGCGGATAATTAGCTTTTAATTTGAAAATCGAGAGAAATAGAATGCCTATAATTACAATAGTTGCTACGGTTTTCCTCTTTTTCTTCCCTGTTTATTTGGTGGAAACATTCACAAATGTTTAGAATAGTTACATAACAAATGGATGGTCTTTTTACATTATTTTTGTAGCAAAGGAATAATAAACCACAGTAAAATAATTTGCGGAGTTTTTACTGGATATTCGCATTTTACACGCCGTGTAATGTAAAACACCAAATTTCGGGGGGCTAGAAATTTTTTCCATGAGCGATTGCAAAGTTTTACTATCGAATAACCAATATTGAATAATAAACCAAAACTGTCTGTGAGTTTTTCTTATTTCAAGTATTTTTCCTGCGAAAGAAAACTCATGCCCAATACTTCAGGGTTGCCTAATGTTGATCAATAATTATAAATACGAAGATTAAAAAAACCGATTGTAACTCCGTAACTATAAGTTGTATAAAAATTTTCTCCCCCTCTCTCGCCCCATCACACAATCCCTCTCCCTCTCCATTTGGCCGATCACTTCAACTTCATGGCCGACATTCACGATAGGGGAACGCGGAATAGAGAGAGGATGCTTCAAATTCCGGCTCATCGTACGACGATCTTTGAACGGTCATTTGTTGTACAAGGGAGCAAAATTTACAATGAGTACGTCGATTTTTTCGAATTAAATTTAAGGACGGAGACTTTTCGAATTAATTTAAAAAATAAATTTTTAGAAGAATATTAAAGAGAAAAAAATTAGGAGAAACTATATTGTTAATTTGTATTTACCTAAGAAGAATTGTATTAATTTATTTGTACGTACTGACATGTAATTGAAGTAATTTTTTATTTGTAATTTTATATATTTATTTTAATTTTTTTAATGTTATTTTTATGTATATTTTATATTTGTATTTTTTTTAAGCCTTATTATTTGAATTGATTGTTGGAGGATGTATTAATTTTTGTATATATGTATCCAGGGAAGGTGGAAGAGAGGGCCACTTGGCCCTAACCTTCCCCTGGTCAATAAATGAAATAAACAAAAAACAATCAATCAATCTCCCTCTGCCCCCTCTCAATCCCTCTCCCCCTCTCTCAATCCCTCTCCCTCTCCCTCTGCCCCCTCTCTCACCTCAGCGCACTAGACAGGACTAGAAATGTGAGTCAAAAAGTCAACGTCTGGAGTTCGCTCTCTGTTGCTGCTGGGTCTTTAATTTTACGTTTTCAACTGACATTGAGCAAAAGCTGCTGTCTAGCTAATCCCTTAATTCCAATCCAGAATGAAATCTCGGTACGTATTCGCAGAGATTTTTTTCCTCTCAAATTGACTCAATCGTCCTTATATTGATTGTGCGGCCAGTTTGAATTTTTGCGTAACCATTTTGTGCAGTGAAAAGGTTTTCAAGTGTGTTTTGGAATGAAATGAGCCTTATTCATCAGGTTCGCGCTTGAGCATCGAGAAGGAAAGCAATTCCATCCCAGGTTGACGATGAACGGTCTCGTTGGGATGGACGGAGGTTAGGAAAATCCCTAAAAGATGAGCGGTTGCCTATCTGGAGAATTAGAGGCTCTGAAGGAACTGACTTGGGAGAGATGTACGTTGAAGGAAAGGAGGAAAGCTCGCGAGAGCGCACCTCTCCAAGTAGTTTAACCGCCGTATAAATATTTGCCAGAGGTTGGGTAATACAAGGCAATAAGAGTGAGAGCTTATCCGTGTCCTTGTTCGGTGGTTAGCCGTCCACAACAACAGACTTAGCTCCTCCCGCCAAGAATTGTCCCTCACCTGATATATGGCTCCTACTTTCGAGAGAAATTCGCATCGACCGGGACAAAAGAGAGGAAAGAGGGGATTTACAAGGAGGGATTTACATTTTATGCGATACCTTGCTACCGCTGTCCTGAGTTTGAATACTCTCTTCGGATCCTGAGGTAGTCGAACCTTATACGACCTAGTACTACTACAGCCGTACTTCGGCCACATGTTGAATCTCATGGCGACCCGGTTTCATCGGACACGTGCTTCGTTTGAAAATTATAACAAATACCAAAGGTTTTTTTTTTTTTTTGTGTGGATTTGTGGTGGAGTTGCGGTGTTGTAAATTATGAACAGGGCTCATTAGCGTACTCTTCACTTTAAAATCGTTCCGTGGAATCGTTCGTGTTAGTGGACGTCAGCACGCGACATGAATTAGGGGAATGATTCGGGACAGAATTCTCGAAAGAGTACCTATGATTTTATACTAAGTGATTTACCACGCGCAAGGAAAGAATAAGAAGTTCGCCAAGGGATAGCTTGTTTTGGCAACTGTGCAGACGTAATTAAGGACACTATACCTGATTGAGGATATGATTGAATTTCCTCGCGACAGAAAGAGCCGTTCCCAATGACAGCTTTATTGAACGTTTCCCCACGCGCAGACATTTTGGTTTATTGAATAATAAACCATTGTATTCTCGAAAACCATTTCTAAACCTCAAAAATTAATGTTTCACGTTTCAAGCCATTAAGAATCTGTATATCCAATATAAAAAAATTAAAATAAAGATCTGTCTGTACGCGCTGTAAATTTTATTTTATTTTTGAGGTTTTTATTATTTTCTCTCCCTCAAAACCCACCAAAAATACCGTAGGACCGAGATTGATTTTTGTTTGTCGGGATTGATTGTTTTGGACAGAATTTTTTTTTATTGGATATTCGGATTTTACATGCCTTGAAACGTAAAACATAAAATTTTGAGGGGTTAGAAATTTTTTTTGGGGCAATTACAATGGTTTATTATTGAATAATAAACTAAAAGCGTTCGATGCAATTCGAAACATTCAATTCAAATTATGAAGGAGCTTAATCATAACATTCATCATTATATTAACCTCTTACTGATTTTCACAAAATTTTACATAACAAAATTAATACAAATATTCGTCTATATTTATTCTATTCTTTATATGACACTAAAATATTTCGTCCTCTTTCTTTCTTTTTACTTAATGGCCTCAGACGATTTCCACAGAGTGGTATGTTGGTGAAGCACATAAAAATTTATAACTGAGTAACGGACTTGTACGCGACCATTTTTTTTCTTTTTTGCTTGAAATTGCGTTAGCAAGCTTGTTTGAATAATGGCAATAGTTCATATTGCGCTATGTCAGCGTCAATTATTACTAGCCAGTCCTAGCTTTCAATGCTTTGTTTGACGTGCCGTCGTTCGGCTGGACCATAGCGAAAATCAAAACCCGATTCTCGATAAAGAAGGGAAGACGATATTGTGGAGGAAGTGGAAAGAGATGAACGGAAGTTGGCAATGGAAAGAGGGAAAAGGCATCGCAAGATTTAGAAGGAAAATACCGAAGTAGACGCAGTCGTCCAAGGCAAAAGTAGGCGCCTTTTTCGATCCGGTTTTTTTACGTACTGTTTATCCCTCCAAGGTGAAAACTGCGAAGGAAGGGAAGAGTTTGACACTGTAGAGAATGCAAAGGGATGATTCAGAAGGCGAAAGGAGAGTTTTCTGACGGCAGGGAAGAAAGCCGGAAATAAACCACATTGGTCATGTTGTAACGTCGTTTGTCCTGTCGGAAAAACAGAAACAATTTCTTCCCTCTCAGGTTAACGAAGTGAAGGGAATTATTTCTGTCGTCGTATAGCTCGAATTCGAACTTGCGATGCATTTTTGAAGAGTTGTGTACATCTTCCGCGCTCATATTTTTTCTGCGTCTGACGGTTAAAGATCACATTTGATGAATAAATATTAAATTTTTAAAAAATGAAAAACCTATCTCAGTAAATGAAGAAATCGGAAAATGGAGTTTTTCCTCAAACTGAGGAAACTTCTTTTTTAATACCGGTGAAAAGAGCTGAGAATTTAATTAAATCAGCATTTTTCTAGTTCTATCATCAAACTTTCTAATACTCAGCGTTTTCGACGGAAATCTCACCCGTTTCCTTGAGAGGAAAAATCAAAGAAATTTGCCGGAAAAAAACACTGAACTCTCAACTTTCCAAATCAAATTCCATTTACACAAGAAAAAAAAATTGATAAAAATGAGTAAAAAATCAGGCACACAAAAATCAGTCAAAAATCAGCCAATGTCAAAATCAGCCAAAAAAAAAAACCTAAAATCGTTTTTAGTGGAAAAAAGTTTTTTTTTTACTGAAAAAAGGTTTTTTTTGACAAAAATTGTTGAAAATTAGTTGTAGATTGGCCGCATTTTTTCGGGCATCCTTCATAATTTCAACAACTAACCTTTCATTGTTATATTCGAAAATAGGTACTGACCTGCTCACAGTACAGTATTAAATACCAACAAAAAAAATATTAGTAGCTCAGTTTCAGTTCCTATCTCGTAAGACAAACTCGCTCCGTATATATGATCAATCTTGAAGGAAACGGTTGATGAGGGAAAATGAGGATAAGGAATAGGAAACCGAGGGTGAGGAGTAGGGCAGACGCCTTCTCCTCCTGTTTGGCGGCCTAAGGCGCCACGGAGCAGTAAGAAGTTACAAAAGTACTAACTGCGGATCGATACTAGTAGAGAATACTGCCAGTGCTTTGCTTCCTTCTGTCGTGAGGAAAACAGGGAGGAGAAAATTGGTGAAATGATGGGAAGAGGAAGGATCAGAGGCTCGACTAACATTACAATCGGCTCCGTCATACCTTCCTCTCGCTTCCTCTTTCAACCCCTTCGTTTCCAAACATACGTACGAAATTCGCGATTTCTGTCCTCGCGGAAATTGTAAAAGACTCGATACCGTTATTATACGTACGTATAATTTATTCGTAAATCGTAAGTCCCTATACTCAATATTTTATCGCATGAGTTATAGTTAAATATTTGCCGCTATAGTCGTCCTTTCGAAACGTCGTCCAGTTGTTCGAAGTTGTGGAAGTGGGAAAATAATTTTTTCTACGATGATCTTATACCCATAATACGTTAAAGATATTATAAACAGGGTGCAAATCGTTCAGTTTGTCTTTGATATTCGATTGATATCGTTCAGTTTGTTCTTTACCAGACGTCCAATAGTATTCAATTGACCAAAGTGATAGAATCTGGAGGAACTGAAATCTAGATTATATATTAGATAATAATAATTTATAGCTCGTTGATCATTTCAGTCAAGACATTATTTGGAGACGATTGTTGAAAAGCCGTGTGAAATTGGGCCAAAAATCACCTTTATTAACGACATAATAAATCGCTCACCAATAAAATCGGTCACCAATAAAATTGAGTGTCTCGTTCTGTCTTCAGATTGCTCCAAGAAACAGCTTATTTATTATCTATTGTTGGTTGATAGTGTTAAGTCGAGTGAGATCTCTTCAAGATTTTCGAGCTCTATATTTTTTTGGTGTGAGTTATCAACCAAATTCGTCTACTAATTGACGGTGAAGGCGACTCTGAATAGCTTGAGGACTCGTGCCGCTTCCTTGAGGCCCTCCTCGACTCAAGTCACCTCAAGGGCATTCTCGAAGTGGGCTCTGAGGCCTTCCTCTGCTCGAGTCTTGAATTCCGCCTCGAGACTCGATACGACCAAACTTACTCCCGCTTCGAATTCGACGTGCACGATCTTAATAATTCCATGTACTAGGAAAACATTCAAGAAAAAATTATTGAGAAACGGGAGATAAAATAATTATTCCGCTCTCAATATTATTAAATGCGAAATTATGATTTCTTCAAAAAATTAATTTCTCGTCTCGCTATCGAAAAATCATCTCCGCCGTCCTTCACGATATGGCCGCATTTCGTACGTATAATTCGCACATTCGGTTTCACCCTTTCAAAAACAACCCCTTCTCGTCAACCCCTGTTTTTTCCTTCGCGCCTCTTCCCTCGTCTCAGATGGATTTCATTTTCCAGCCCCTTCTTCCATTGCGACTTGTTTTCTTGAATAACAGCGAGAAAAGACAGAGAGGGGGGGAGCCTGTTTTTAATTGCTGCTGTCTTTGCAAATGGCCCTCCCTCGGCCCAATCTCTTCATACTAACGGGTTTCAGTATCCGCTCCCGCCCGCCCACAGTCACTCAGTTTAAGTAGACTTTTTAGCGTTTCGGGGTGAAAGGATTCGGGGAGCGGGCTCCTGTTTTTGTCAACAATTACCCGCACCGAAACGCTTCGAGTCAATGATGAAGATTGAGTTGAATTGCGTGGAAATTTTCAAGAGCGGCGGCAATTGTGTAATGTCACATACAGTACTGACGAATTTTGAGCGCGCTTTTCGAAAAATATCTGCAAAAGATACTGAGGTCATTGTTCCCGAAATAGCATTAAATTCCATTGATTGAAAACCCAGCAAATTATTGTACAGTGGTTTATTATAAAATCAGAGTGTAAAATAATGGAATTCAGTTTTTTTTTTTTTTTTTTTTTTGTAGGTTGAGGGGGAGAAAAACGAGGCGACCCCTTCTCCATTTTTTTTTATTATTCAGCCGAGTACTTTCGCCCGTTCGGGCTTCTTCAGGGCATTATAGGACCAAGGGTACCTATGGCCTCGGAGTAGAAAATAGAATTCAGTGTACAAACCACTTGACATGGATGAATATAAAAACCAAAATAGGTACTTCATATTGTTTGGTATGGATCGAAATTAAAAACACTGCAAATGATTGTACAGGGGTTTATTATTCCTTCGCTTCAATATTGATTTAAGAAGACTATCCATTTGTTATTGTAAACATTCCGAACATTATTTGTGAACGTTCCCACCGAAAAACAAATTTGTAACTATCGGGGAAAATTCCTTAGCAACTATCGTAATTTTAATTATTATTTTTTCTTAATTTCCTAATTAAGAGTTAAATTTTTTGCCCTACTGTACAGCTGGAGAGTGTTTGACGACAATTCCTATGAGCATAGAACGATTTCTATAGCACTTTCAATTTCAACTGTCACAAATCTATTCAAAATTATTCACATTAACATGCTATTGTTTTTAAAACGTTGAAAATCGTTCCATTTCTGGAAACCGTGAAAAAACCCCTTAGAAATGGAGATAGAATGATCGAATAATAATAACAACCACAACTTGGCGCAAATAATTTTTTTCCTAAATTAATAATAAAACTTTAACGCACTTTGATACATAAAAAACCACTAACAACTACTAATGGAAACTAGTTAATTTCGTCATTTTTTATTATTTTTTCGTGCTATTGGCTATAATTTATCCTAATTACCCTTTTATTAATCGAGAGCCGACTGTCATTCTATCTAGGCGTTTCTCAACCCGGCCGCACGAATGACATTGTTTCCCTGGAATTGGTGGTTATCGGTGTAGTTAATGATACCAGTTTTGTCGCCCTTTTCAAGTTCCAGGAGATTATCATCTGAGCATCTGCCCTGACAATTTTCACGTCAGTTGGGCTCTTTGTTCTCATCTGCTACTCGCGGGAATGAACTAAGTCGAAAATCGAAGGACGGCAAAAAGTGCAAGATATTAAAAAAAAAAATTTCCAAGAATTTCGATTTTTTGACGCTCGCTCGGAAAAGCATTTCCTTGAAAATACGGAAAGCATGGAATGGAATAGATTTTATAACTGATTCGTAATCATAAATGTTCCCCAATAATTTTTTAACTCGCTTATTTTCTGAATTTTTTTCAGTTTCAATGGGTTTTTTTTAGTGGTATAGACATATTGACATTGATACGGCCCGAAGTCTCTAAAATTAGTAAGTTATCAAACCTGAGGACGCACTTGAAAAGAGCGACAAATTTCCAATCAACAGTATCCTCATTTTTGTAAAAATATTCCTTACACTCGCGAGAAAAACTATTGAAAATTAAAATTGAACCATGCTAAGAATGTTCGCTGTTTTTAAATCGGTCATTGGTAAATTCTTCTATCAAAGATTCAAGTCCAGCAAAAATGCGCCGTGATCTCAGCTTTAAAGCGGAAAAAATCGTTGAGGAGAAAATATTGTTTGAATGCTGAAAAACGAGAAATTTTCGTGTAAAATAATTACGATATTAATCATTTTCATAATTATGCCAATGATAGTTACGCGGAAATATTAAGGGGTCTTAGGCCTAAAATCGGTACCTCAATTTTAAGGGTACTTTGGGGGTTTTGAGGGGGAGAAAATTCGTATTTTCCGCATTGCTAGCTCATTTTTATGGGTATTTTGTGGAGTTTTGAGGGGTACAATCATTTGCTGCGTTTAATATTCGGATTCTACATGCTTTGAAACATGTAACATCAATTGTTGGGGGTGTGTTACATTTTTTTATGAGCGATTACAATGGTTTATTATTGATAATAAACAATGAGAATTGAGTAAATTATGGCTCGACACCGCTCTTCTCGCGATTATGATGTTTCAGTTGGCGGTATTGATTGTCGTGATGACTGAGACGGAGATGGTGGCTGCTGGTTGCTCGGTACAGAGCTCCTTCTATTGGAAATGGTGGAAATTGGCTGAAGGATTGCTCTTTGCTCCCCTCCCTCACTCAGCCCAAATGGGCGGGCACGAACCAATAGGATCAATATAAACCTTCTCTTCAGAACTCCTCTTACTCCTTATTACAATTGCTAAATAGTTACCCCTTGCTCCCGTTTGCTTTCAAGTCTTCTCATTTTCTTCCCTCCCCATCACGTTTTTTGTATTTAAAACGATCCTTCTTTGCAATTTCATCTTGTTCCTATAAGCTTTGAAAAATTATTTCCCATTCATAAAAAAAAGTTTCGCCTGCCCTCTTCGTTCGCTTTTCGCCGCTAATGAGTCACTTTCCCTCCTCTCGTTCCCTCTCGTATTTTCACCCGTTCTCGCTCTCTATCGGAATTTTGCCTTCGTTACACCGCTACTTATCTTTCGCCTTTGATCTCTTCAGCTCCTCATTTCACTCCACTCGACTGCTTCAACTCATTTCCTTGTGTACCATTAATATTTATCCCGCGAGCCGATTCGTGATCGTTTTTTCTTAACCCGCCCTCGGATCGATCCTATTTCGCACTGTGAAGTTATCAGCCATAAAGTGGAACTATTTTGGATTCGTAGCCCGATCGCTGGACTCGCTTAAAACGCGAAAACTGCGAAAAACACGCTGCAAATGATTGCACAGTGGTTTATTATTCCTTCACTGCAATAATGACTTAGGAAGATTATCCATTTGTGATTAAAATTATTCCGTACGTATTTGTGAACGTTTCCACCGAAAAACAGATGGTAACTATAGGGAAAAACTCCGTAGCAACTATTGTACTTTTAATAATTTAATTTTTCTTATTTTCTTAATTAAAAATGAAATTTGTTGCCTAACGGTACAGCTGGAGAACGTTTGACGACCATTCCAAAGAGTATAGAACGATTTCTATAGCTCGAAGAACTCTCGAGTTATACACTCATGTCAAATTTCTGAAACAACACACATTTCGACACAAAAGCTGCGATAACTCGAGAACAAATGAAGCTATCGACACCGCGATGGTCTCATTCGATACAGCGTCCAAAAATTATAGAAATTGATACCAAAAATACACCTTTTTTTGAAAAACCTAGGAAAATATTAATTTTCTTCGCCTTCTGACGTAACTATAGGCACAAGCTGAATTCTTGAAATTTTCACCAAAAATCACTCGGCCTGACAATGGCTCTATTATTTAACCAAATCGTTTCCAACGTCAATTCAATGGGTATTTTCGGGGAGTTATATGGAGGGGAATGTATTTTCAACTGCTTTTTTGATGAATTTGGGAGATTTTCAGAAATTTGGCACGAGGGTACCTCGAGAGTTCTTGGAGCAACAAAAACCGTTCTATACTCGTTGGAACTCTCTCTTCAACTATCCTAATGCGAAAAAATCAGATTTTAATTTGGAAAGTAAGAAAAATAATAATGATAAAAAATTACAGTAGTTGGACTAAGCTGATTTTCAGTGGGAACGTTCACAAATGTTCAGAATAATTACTATCACAAATGGATAGTCTTCTTTGATCATTATTGAAGCGAAGGAATAATAAACCACTGTACAATTATTTGCAGCTTTTTTTTGGTTCATCATTTAATTCCAGGCTTTCGTACTTCGTGTTACGTCTCTCACGTTTCGTGTAAAATAGGGACAATACTTCCGTTTCTTTTAATATTCTTTGTAAACATCCATTCAAATAAAAAATAATTCGTCGAAAAGCTGCTTTTGCGAGTTAGGTCGTTTTCTTTTTACCCCTAACGCAACAAAACGCAAGAAATAATGCGACCGAAAATAATGTTTCAATGAAACTGTCTTCGTTTGAGACATTTACCATGTGGAAGTACTGTGTGTTATCTGAATTATGGCCTCAATTCTCATGTTTTGATTGCTGTCGCAATTTTTGCGTCAGCGCTAACTCGAGAAGCGGACTTGTCCGCGCTTCGGACGCACGGAGTGACGGAGGCGTCACCGTTTCGGAAGGGAGGCCGAATAAAAGCGCAAGGAGAAAAAGTCGCCTAGACGCTGCCGCGGGATCGCCCGTTTAAGGAGTGGGATGAGCACGCGGAAGGAGAACCCGCTGTAGGAGGTGGGCCAGTTTTCGGGAGTGACATTTTCTGTCGGCCGGGGGAAGGGAAATACGAAATATGCGGGTAAGCGCGATGAGGTGGCGGAGGGCGGCAATGAGCCTGTTAGCGGGTGGCCCTCGCGGGGCTGGGGAGGAGAAGTGCGCGTCCGAAGTGGGCGGAGGAGGGACTGCCGGGGGCGGAGAGGGGTTCGAAAGGGGGAGGACCGCGCGTAGTTGTGTATCGAGCATCAATCCCGTCCCGACTCGCCCAGTTTGGCAGTCGAAGCGTTGACGCCGCCCGTGCGCAAAAGCTCAGTCCGGCAACTGATCACGTCGGTTCCTTACGTGAAGCCGGAACGTACGGATTCATAATTGGCGCAATTTTTTTTGAAATTGAATTTCGAATACAACCAGTTTTGAAAAACGTCCGTTTTAATAAGGGGGGAAAAAAGTTTTTTTTTTCTTCTTTTTTTCTCTCTCTCCGTTTATTTTAATTGTTTTATCTCTGGCGAAATTCGCTCGTGTTGTGCTCAGTGAAATTCCAGTGCTCGTGCGCGAATTTCGTTATACTCGCGTCAAAACAATCGACATTGTCTTCGCGGGAGAGTAGCAACTTTGGGATTAACATCGGCTCGACTTTACTTCGTAAGTTTTTTTTTTCTCATTGAAGGTTGAGATTTTCTTAAACGCAGATTGGAAGTAATTCAATTTGAATAAATTTTCAGTTTCCCCGAAATTATTGCTAAGAAGAAGAAAAAATTGTTTTTACACATTTAAACGTAGTTGTTCGCTTCAGTTTTTTAATTTTCGACGCCTTCCGATTGCACAATTTTCTCTATAAATCGCATTCCGTTACTTTAAGTGAATCAAATCCCTCATTTAGCCGGATATTATACGGGCAAAATTCCTTTTTGAAAAACGATCTTGCATTTTTTTCCTTCTTACTAGAAGATGATATTTTCCTTCTCATTTAAACAATCCGAAGGGCGGTTTTCTCTTTCTCCGACTGGGTTTTCTCTTTCTCGTCTCGCGCTTGCCTCCTCCCGTTCGGTTTCCTATTGGTTCAGAGAAATCAATCGTCAATTTACACCCTTAACCTCTTGATTGAACCGCCCTTGAGCTTCCGTAACGCAACTATAGCGAGCAATACGAATGGGCTCGATTCAAAATTTATATTATACTAGTAAATCCGCGAGTACGATTTTTTTAAATTTATTCCGCGTTCTGTTTTTGTTGACTCGCTCCCCACGTGTCCTTAGCGCGACTCATCTGCGCAGTAGCTTCACCTCCGCCAATCAAGCGGTGATTTCCTGCTTGCGCCGCATTCCTATCGAATTCGACGAGCAAATGATGAGATTGCTTGTAGATTTTTTCCGTAATTAATAAATCCCGTTTTTAACGCGCTGGAGAACGCAGTTTGTTCACTTCAACGAGAATAAAAAAAAATTAAAAAATGTATTCCTTCGCTTCAATAATGATTTAAGAAGACCATCGATTTGTGATAGTAAACTATTTGTGTACGTTCCCACCGAAAAACCGTATGGTAACTATGGGCGAAAACTCCGTAGCAACGATTGTAATTTTAATTATTTTTATTTTTCTTAATATCACAATTAAAAGCTAATTTTTTCGCATAACGAAACAGTTGAAGGGAGTGTTTGACGACCATTCCAACGAGTATAGAACAATTTTTATAGCTGAAAATCGTGTCCGCGTCCACCAATAGCTGTTATTCCTGTTCGAAATTTACGACACAAATCATTTTGCTAACAATAGTTCCATTCTTTAGCTGTTCGAAAATAATTAACGACTTTAAAAATTGCCCACATGCGTGAATTATTTATTTCTCATCATTTCGATTAGAAAATAATTTAAAATTTTTCGACAAATTTTATTTTATTACGTAGGTATATTTTTTTGTTTTTGAGAGAAACCGGCGTGAATATTTTTTCAATTCTGATTATTACCTAATTTGAATCATTCCGTCGTTTTCTCTGATTTTCATCGCCACCAATTCTCCTCCCGTTCAACTTGGGCAGTCGTTGCGATAGAATTATAGTCGGAAATTTATTTATAAACGGAGCGAAAAGGAAGAAAACACGAGAGAAAAAAGTTGACGCGTAACTTACAAAGCCGGGCGTCGTAAATTCGCTTATTTTCGTCACCCCTCGCCGTTTTGTTCCGAACAATATTTCCTTCCTTTTTTCGCCGACTCATCCGCTCTCAAGTCTGGGCTCTAAAAGAAAAACATGGAAGTAAAAATGACGAAAGTATTAAAATAAAAAAGTAAATGACGGGATTTTGCTGATGAAATTCGTGAATCGGACATTAAAGCCGAATTTTTTTTCTCGTTTACAGATACAAATAGAATAGATAAAAATAGAAATTAGAGACCAATTTGTTCTCAATCCAAGAGTTATAGATTTTGGGAATTAACTGTGGTTCGCTGATCTAAATATATTTAACTGATTTATATATTTATTTATTGGCGGTTCTAAAAGTCTATTAATTTAGAAGCTGTTTCTAGAAGCAAGAATTCATAGAATATTCGTTCGTGGAAAAAAGTAGAATGTTCAAATTACTTTGTATTTTTTTGTAAGGGACAAAAACAGAAAATTTTTAAATGAGAAGCCTAATCTAAGCAACAAATTTTTTTTTTTCAATTTTTTTTAAATCTTCCACGGATTACCTTTAATATTCTCGCTAAACTTCGACTGACACGAAGTTTGATGGCTCGTTAAATTTTTGTAAAGGATAACTCCATTATATAGATACAATTTCTGCGGCCTAGTAGTTTTTTTTTACTGTTAGCGCTTTCAAACTAATTTTTTCACCAATCTTCGTGACTTGTGATTTTCAATCTGGTCTAAAAATATCACTGCGTTGGTATATATAATGGTTGTGTTCTTTCAAGCGAGTCCTCACGCATCCATTTCGCACGTATCTTTTTAGGACTCAGATGATACGGGTTTATATTTTGTTACGATTCAAAGTTCAATTTTTTAAAAATAAAATCCCGACCGAAAATCTGGAGATTAAATCCCATGGGTTTGTCGGTTTCCCCTGGGGGTGAGGTTACAGGGAAAAAGACAAAAGAAAAGAAAATGTCGTTCGCGACCAAAAACAAATGTATTCTTCCAATGAGTCCTAAAGAGAAGAGCGAAAAGTATAATTTTCTAAGTGGCGACCTCCAAGCCACTGAAAAATAAAAGCCCTGGTTCGCACGCAAAATAAATGTTAATAAATTCCCTGGCCGGTGAAATTAGTCAAATAGTCAAATAATATGAAGTGTGGAACGGGCTCACCGAGACGGAACTGGAAACGAAAATCCTCCGGGTTAAAGAAAATCCTCCGGGCTGAATGAGGCGGACACTCGCGTAAAAGAGAAATTAGAAAAATAATAATAAATAGGAGCCGTTCGCGGATAATAATAAAATAAAAAATTATAATTAAATTATCGGCGGAGAGTCAACCACGTGGACGGTTCACAAGGGGGATCGGCGAGATGGAAACGGCGACACGGCTTACTCGGAGACGCGTAGTCGGTAACTGACCGGCCTATCCGAACTCCCGGCCGGTGGGCTGTTATCGCTCGGAATGTGCCGGCTTTGCAGGAAAGAACGTGATAGTACCCCTCCCCTAGCTGAAAATTTGGTATATTATATAAACAAATTTTGTAACAGGGTCCCTAGGAGCCCCTAGCGTGAAGGTCGGAAAGGGGGTGCGTGGTAAAAAAAAACCTCCGGCTTTGCCCGGTGGGAAAAAATACCACGCGTGCAGAAAAGCGGCAAGGTCTGAAAAGTAAGGTAAGTTAAAGTGATACATAGCGCGTTCTTGACTGCAGTAAATTTGACTAGGTTTGTTCAGACCTTCCTGCATAAAAACTGCAAGGGAGGAAGACTAAACTCTGATTGTATCCCCTGCAGGAGAAACAGAGCGAGCAACTTATACGTGCATGGCTCGTGGGCTGTTTACTGAACTAGTGCGCGTCACATGTACATCCTATGCCGTTAGCTCACAATATTGCTGGCACGCATCTGCTGAACGGGCGAAAATTCTTTGACATGATAAGTATTTCGTAAAAATAACGTTCCTGCGGCTTCAAAGTTCGCAGTAGCGTCGTGAACGCACAACGGAAATCGCGGCAGTCATCGCACTCGCGGTAGTCAT
Source organism: Tupiocoris notatus (assembly GCA_037159825.1). Lineage (NCBI taxonomy): Eukaryota > Metazoa > Arthropoda > Insecta > Hemiptera > Miridae > Tupiocoris > Tupiocoris notatus. The sequence continues at coordinate 3,930 of JASJUZ010000130.1, read as the reverse complement.
CGCACTCGCGGTAGTCATCGCACACGCGGAAAATTCTGGGTGTAAAGGAAAATCAGTGCAAGGATTTTTGATTCATAAATATGAAAGGGCCTACCTAGGAGGTCGATATAATTTTATTTGCGAGACGTGAGCAGTCCTTAATCTTCTATCCTCATCGTGTTGGAGTTGATAGGATACGCTGGATAAGACTTTGGTTATTGTGAATGGGCCCCAATATTTCGGGAGAAGTTTTTGAGTTACCCCTTTGGATTTATCAGAGATTGAATAAGTTTTTAAAAGTACCTTTGTCCCCTCTGAATACGTAATAGGTACATGTTTTTTGTTATATGCGGCTGCGTACCGTTTATGGGCCGCATGTATGTTATTGATAGCTGTTTCCCAAGTTGCAGGTAAATCCAGTTGGTCGGACGTGACGTCCCAAACCAAGTTTAAAGGAGTGTTGAGGGTTCTGCCCAAAAATAGTTCCACCGGGCTGAATTTGGTGGATTCATTGACTGCCGAATTTAACGACATTTGAGTCAAATGTAAGTCATAGGCCCATTTGGAGTGGTCGTTGTGGCATTTCGCTCGCAACGCCGACTTTAAATTTTGAATTTGGCGCTCGGCCATGTTCGGATTCGGGTAGTACGGGGTGAGATAAGTATGACGCATTCCTGCCGAACGTATGAAATTTTGGAAAATACTGGATGAGAAAGACGTGGCATTATCGGAAACAAGTCGCTCCCAATAGCCGTAGTGCTTAAAAACGTGAGTTGTTAGCGCATTAATTATTGCTTTTGAAGAGGTTGATGTTAACGGAACAAGAATGGTGAAACGGGAGAAGCCATCGACTGCAATGAGTACGTGGTTGTATCCCATAGAGTGGGGGAGGGGGCCGGCCGTATCGATAAATAGGGTCTGGCCCGCGCGGGTATCCATCGTCGATGATAATTGCCCTTTAGGTTTAGTTTTATCGGACTTGGTAATTTGACAAATTTCGCATGCATCGATCTGGCTTTTAATAGACCGATACATATTTTTCCAATGGAAAAACTTACGAAGCAGGTGGAACGTTCGCTTTGGACCCCAATGTGAACCGAACTTAGAATGATGGTAATAACGGATCACTGTATCAATGAGGGCGGAGGGAACGACTACTCGAAGTTGCCCATTCGATAGTCTGTAATACAGCCGGTTTTGTTTCAAGACGAAGTGTGAAGATTGGTATGGTTCTTTGTGAAGCGAGTCTATGATTGGTCTGAGAGTCGCGTCACTCATTTGTGAGGCGTCAAGATCGATGAAAATATCTGGGAAATCTTTGATCAAGGTGAAATGCCCATCGGGTGTGAAAATAGTGGACGAGTGCGGTGGTTCTGAAACTTCGTCGATCTCTGGGATATTTGTCTCAGAGTTAGCGGGATAACGACTTAAGTAGTCGGAAATTGTATTTTCTTTGCCCTTGATATGGTGCACTTTATATCGGAAGGGCATAAATTGAGTTACCCATCGCGCCATACGACCACCATTTTTTGCAAGATTGGTGATGGCTGTTAAGGCTTTGTGGTCTGTATGAAGGTCAAATTCGCTATGTTCCAGGTAAATCCTATATTTATTAAATGCGAAGGTAATGGCGAGGGCTTCTAATTCGTAAGCCGAATAATTTTCCTCGGAAGGTGATAGCTTACGGGAGGCAAAGGCGATAGGGCGGAGACCGTCGTCATAACGCTGAGTAAGGACAGCTGACACGCCTTTTTTGGAGCCATCTGAGAAGACTGCAAACCGTCTAGAAAAATCGGGGGTGGCTAGAACAGGGGGGGTGGTCACGAGCGTGCGTAGGTGTTGCCATGCGTTCTCCGCTTTGGCATCCCAAATCATTGGGCTATTCTTTTTACGCAAGTCGTTTAACGGTTTCGCGATAATATTGACGCGCGGGAAGAATTTTGCGAAAAAATTTACGCTGCCCAAAAACGAGGCTATTTCTTTAGGGGTTCGGGGGCGGGGAATTTCCAAAAGTGCTTTGATGCGATTTGGATTAATGGAGATACTATTTTTACTTATTTGGTGCCCAAGAAAATCGATTGTTCTTTGGGCCAATTTCAATTTCGACGGGTTAACCGTAAGGCCTGCTTTTTTAAGCCGAGATAATATTTGATGGAGATGATCGATATGTGAATCGAAAGACGGGCTGTAAATGAAAATATCATCAAAATACCATAAACAGTTCTTATAACGTAGATCTCCCAAGATTTGATCCATTAATTTAGAAAGAATTTGTCCGCCGACACTGACGCCAAAGGGTACTTTTTTGTATGCAAATGTTCCAAATTCCGATTGGAATGCTGTCAATTTTTTTGATTGGTGAGTCAGGGGAATTTGGTGATACGCTGAGTTGAGATCAATGAGAGTGAAAAATGAAGCATTCTGCAAATTTAGAAAAGCGTTATCTATTGGCGGTATCGGATATTGTAAATATTCTATACATTCATTCAAGTGGCGATAATCCACCACGAGCCTCCACGCGTTGGAATCCTCCGAGTTACGCTTTGGGACCAGAAAACAAGGGGATGCTGCGTGGGTGTTGATGCGTTCTATTACGCCCTCGTCGAGCAATTTATCCAAAATCGCTTTCATAGCCTGCCGGCGTATTGGTCCTTGAGTGTAGACCACCTTTGAGTTTTTCAATTGTACCCCTGGTTTTAATTGTAGGTTGCATTTTAGCACGTTTGTTGTACCCAGTCTGTCGGTCAGGACTGTCGGGAATTTATTAATTAAACTCTGTAGTAAGGTATTGCTGTCGATTTGTTGACGTTCGCAGAATGAGCTGTGGATAGATTCTGTATTATGAAGGTGATATGTTCTCTTAGGATCAAATTTGAATGAGAAGGTATTGCTGGATGGATCTAGTAATAGTGTTGTGGCCCGTATAAAATCTAAGCCAAGTATCATTTGTTGTGGTAAATTTGGAACAATATGGAAGAAATGATTCCAGGTATTTTGACCGATTTTTATTTTCAAGTTTACCTTCTCTGTTATTTTAATTCGCGACGAATCTCCCAACGTCGCGTGCAAAATCGTCGGAATTATTTTTACCGGATGCGGAAACTTGAGTGAGGCTAAAAATGATTTTCCGACGCATGAAAATGTGGCTCCGGTGTCGATCATAGCGGTAGCCCCGAATAATTTGTTAATTAAAACTTTTGTTAAGTTATGATATGATTTATGCTCCGTTTTAATTTTATGTAATGTATCCCCCGTGTTTTCTGATTTATTGCCTGCCCGAACCCCTGTTATTCGTTTTTTGTATGTTTCAAATTTCGACTGCGGGTTTGTTTTTGTTCGATTTTAAAATTTTTGGTATTGAATTGTGATCTCGCTTCGCGTTTATCGCGAGAATTGGACGTTTTCCCGGTTGCCGATCGGGAACTGATTTGAGAAACCCCGGACGAGTTGCTACTGCGACGCGAGCGGGAATCCATGGTTTGCCTATTATAGGACGGGGAATGGGTACGCAGTGACGGTGGCATGTATGGTGGAGCGGGTGGCAAGCCTGGGTACTGGTAGGGCAGGTAAGGGTTTAGCATAAATGGTTGAAGATTATGTTGTTGTTGAAAACGCTGATTGAAAGTTGGATTCCGTTGAGCGAATTTAGATGTCTGTCGGGAGACTTTATGTTGGCTTTCGCGTTGTGTCTGCGTGTGAAGAGGTGAGTTACCCGTCGGTGTCGGCTTGGTTGTCGGGTTCCATCTAGGATTGTATGACCCATTTGTACTGTTAGAATTATGTGAGTCTCCGGAGTGTCTATTGTTAGTTGGCGAGGGGCGAGAATTGCCGACGGCATATTGCGAGGCGTTGTGTCTGCGTAGTCGGTAACTGACCGGCCTATCCGAACTCCCGGCCGGTGGGCTGTTATCGCTCGGAATGTGCCGGCTTTGCAGGAAAGAACGTGATAGG